>CM067517.1:17643098-17858098 GCA_034509495.1 Acestrorhynchus altus | reverse complement strand
AGAGATCAGGAAAATATTTAGAAATGGGGTCACAACTGGTTAAATATATGACAATTTATTAAAAGTGTTTGAATTGTTAAAAGTGTTGGAACAGGCGTTTTGGAAAATCTCTGAATTGTCAGTAAGGCTCTGAAAATATGAAATTATTTTTTTCCTTCTGCTGTTCAGTTTTTAAAGGAAATTAACTCTAAACAGACTTTCAGTAACACAACATATGAAAGATTAGTTTTAGGACTAGATTTGGTTTGATATTAGGATTAAGGTAAGTGAAACTTATTCTATTACATTTTTTCACTGTTGCTACCACTGATTCTCTGGTATTAATTAATCTACAAAAGATCATTCAGAATTTTGTTTTGTTTGTGTTTTGAACATTGTTTTTGATCATTTGGTTAATGTCTGGTTTTGAAAAAATGTAGTTTTAGTAATAGTTCTGATGGTTCATAACGAATATATATAGAACCCTCTCCAACACATTGTCCATCAATCTAAAGAACCCACTTTTATGATTGACAGAGACCTTTATGCAAAGGATTATTTGAGTGTTTGTCATAATTCTCAAATGAAGATACATTCAAGAATAACAGTATCTGGTATGTGTCCTATGAATATTTTTTCCTTTTTTGCCACATAAAACTACTGTATGTCAAACTACAAAAATATCCCCTAAAATAGGGTTGTAAAGGTTAAATGCATGAGTGAGATGTTTGCTTGAATGTTTGCTCGGGAATGAGGGTCAGTGGCCTCTTTCAGTAAACTAATGATAAAACAGAGTTACGGTAAAATTAATATGTAGAGATTGGCCTGTAGCTTGTCCAAGGTCCTTATTAACTTGTAGTTTGTACAAGGCTCTTAGGAGTTGTATTTAGATAGATAGATAGATAGATAGATAGATAGATAGATAGATAGATAGATAGATAGATAGATGTCTTTGTTATTTTATCTCAAAGACCTTTTTCTTTCAGCATCTGATTTCAATGCAGCTGTCACGTGTCCCTCTGTCTCTCTAGACCCCACTCAGCACTCCATTACCCAAGATCCCTCAGTCCGTTACCGGTGGGTCATGTGACTGTTGCTGGTTGCTGATGACGTTCACTCGAGCCAGAGAGTACGTAAGCCTGTGCTTAGCTTTGTCACGTGGCTCGTTTTGCCATAGCAACGCTTAGCGTACGTTGTGGTTTATCCTGATATCTGTGCATGACCTGTTTATTATTGTTCTCACTCCGCTCTGTTTGACCCTGCTTTTCTCCTCATCCTTATAAAGCACTGATCTGCGCTTGGTCACATCTGTCCAGCCTTGACAGTAGCCGAAAGGTATTGACCAAAGGACTCAATCATTAACTAAATAACAAGTCCTGCTCTTTACACAGAGCCTGCTGCGGCTGATGTGCTTTTAAAAAGGCAGTTAAGTGTCTCTAAGCTGCTGTTGGTGAACAGACTTCATCATGGTTGTCCGTGAATTTCCCATAAAGGAAGGACTACTGTTAGTCTGTCTCCTCTTTCTCCCTGTGTTTGGACAAACGTCAGAACCGTGAGTAATCCCAACTGTGGTCTGCCCTGTGTTTTTAACAACAACAACAACAACAACAATAACAACAATAACAACGACAACAACAACAATAATAATAATAATAATAATAATAATAATAATAATAATAATAATATGTAAATAATATTAATTCATTTTTATTAATAATTTACAAACAACTATTTATTAATAATAAAATTATTATTTTGATTATTGTTGTAATGTATATCTTAAAATAATAAGTATATATATACTTACAGATATAACTATATAATTAATATATAATATAATTTATTTTATTTTATTTTTTTAAATCCAAAGAGAAAGATTTTGGCTTTGAATAAAGACCTTCTCTCTGATATCTGGTCTTTAATATGTTATTTATGAAGCAATCTGTAGCAAAACACTGTATCCAACTCATAGAGCTCATGCATTTGTTTTTGGTCATGCTGGTCAATCGGCTTGTTCTTGCTGGTCACTAGAAATGTATGTGGCACTATACTTTCTATTGTTTTATCATTTTTATTAGTTTATCAGAGAGAAAAACAAACACCATTAAAAAATAATTGTGTTAGGGTGTTAAAATGCACTTCTTAAATAAAGGCATATTTAAACCTTTTGTTGATTTAAGTGAAAAATATAAACGTTGTTTATATTTCTGTACATTTCTGCTACTTCCTGAAGCCTTAGAATTTCCAGCTCTTACTCATGTTTACACATATGCATGTTTACACAATGCATAAAATCATGCAGATAGATAGGCTAGCAGTGTCAAAATTTGGGGTCAGAATTTAGTTTTATTGGAGAATCAGCAGATGGAACCATATTCGTTTTTTCTTTATTTATATCTTTCAGTGTTATCAAAAATGGTAAAATGTTTAAGATTCTGAGTGGATCAGGTGTCCAGTGTGCGCTAGCAATATGATCTAAGGATCATACATTTGAATTCTGGACTGCTTGCTATTGGCAGCCAGGGTCCATGCTCTGTCTGGGCATGATGTTGGGTGATACAGGCATCTGTTATCTGGCACAGACATCTGCTCAGCAATGACGCAATGATGGCAGTTCGAAAAGAGGCAGTTGCTGACTTCACTGTATTGGAGGAGGCATGTACTTGCCATCATCTTCTTAGCTGAAGACCAGCACATGCCTGCCATAAGCATCATATGTGATGAGGGACAGAGTCCTAATGGGGTTGGGCACTTTTAAATTGGGAGGAGAAATAATATATATAAATAATATATATATATATATATATAGAAAGAGATTGGAATTTCAATTCTTTGTTATATAACATGTTTTAATTTTATCATCACCTTTTTGATTGCTGAACCTGGTATGAAATATTGACTATTCACTGAAAGGAATTTAGCATTGTCTCACTTACAACACTCAATCTACAGTTTTCCAATAGTAATGAGTGTTGCATTTAGTTGATCACACTAGTAGCATTCTCTTACATCTCTTTGTCTTTAGATACTTCATGGTGACGTTTCCTGCTGTGATCGAGTCCGGCTCTGAGGCTAAACTGTGTGTGAGTCTTCTGAAGCCGAATGAGACTCTGCAGATGACCATTTATCTGATTCATGACAACCAGAGCAGAACTCTTCTACAGGAGAGAGTGGATGAAGAATTTCACCGCTGCTCTCAGTTTAAGGTTAGAAAACTTCTGCTGGTGTTAAAGTTAGTTGTGTTTGGAGATGCAGAACAGCACAGCAGATAATGTGATCTCTACAGGCTCCACAGGTTGAAGGTCAGTCAGTGCAGGAGATCAAAGTCGAAGTCAAAGGTGAAAGTTTTGTGATGACAGAGAAGAGGAAAGTTATGTTTAAATCCTACAACCCAGTGATATTCATCCAGACTGACAAACCAATCTACAATCCAGGCCAGACAGGTAATTGATTATTTCTACAGTATGTGTATGATTATACTGTGTATTGACAGTCATAATCGGATGTTTCTTGCTATAATGATGATTATTGGTCTTTCACACAGTGCATTTCAGAGTTGTCACTATGGATTCTAAGCTTATCCCCCTTCAGCAAGAGGTTAGAGTTTTTCCATCATTATTAGTGTCCATCACTATTAGGAGTCAAGCAAAATTTGAACTTTTTATATTCTATACATAACTACAGCCTTTAATAAAGAACTCTTGAAGAACCATTTTTAGAGCAAGGCCTCCTAGTTCAATTCCACAGACTGCAGAAGCCTGGGACCACCCTCCCAAATCATATCGGATCTGGTCTCCAAGGCTGTCCATCACTTAATTCAACCCCTTTTTATGATAACCCTGTCACAATATAGCTGAATAACTTTTAGAAAAATGATTTCTGGGGGAAAGAAACATTAGCACAAAGAAAACTAACTTTTGGAATTAGAGTGTGGGGATGGAAATACAGAATAGAAAACATCATGGTACTTTCTGTGCTGGAATGCAGTAAAGAAAAGATTGGGTTTGCGCTGTGAAATGCTGCCTTAGAAGCTAGTTAGCTTGTTTTCCAGGCAGATTTCTGATAAACGTAACAGCATATAAACAACATATAAACATATAAACAAAAAAATCTCAAACGGAATTTCTCACCTTTCATGAAATGTATCCACCTATAAAGCTCTAAGGAGAAGGAGAAGGTGCATGTTTTTAAAGTTCTGCCTACTGGTTATTTTAATTGGTTATTCTCTGAACTAATTGTGTGTGTGCTGATTTTGCACACAAGCTAAAAGTTAATGCTGATACAACTTGTTTTATTTCTTTTCATTTCTTTGTACAGCACTACAGCCCATCCAATTCCATTTCATATGTACCTAGTATTTTTACACCATGTTTACAGAGGATATTCCATTAAATCACTATAAACAATTTTTTCAGATAAAATGTTTAATTGATTGTGGTGTTCTGATTTTTATCATCAACATGACAAAAATATGACAATTATATTTTGTTCTACAGTACAGCTTACTGACTCTTCAGGTAAGGAAGCTTGCATTACATTATACATTTCATTTTTAATTTATTGTTAATATTAGTAATTCCTGATTTTATTAGTATATTACATCTGTTAATTATTATTTACAGCTTCCAATGGAACTAAAATATTTTCCATTCTTGAAACTAAACAGGATACCAATGGAAACCGGATTGGTCAGTGGACAAATGTGTCCTCAAAAGGCCTGATACTGCAGCTTTCACACCAGCTCAATGCTGAGGCTATTCAGGGCCTGTATAAGTTGGAAGCTCGCACTCGGGATAGTGTGAACACGCATCATTTTACAGTGAAGAAATATGGTAACAAGTAACAATATTACTTACTAATGATAACAGCATGACGTACTGTAATGGCCAATTCCATTCCGCTTCAGTTTTGCCCAGGTTTGAGATTACAGTGAAAGCTCCAACAGAACAGAATATTGGTGAAGAAGAACTGAAAATAGAGGTCTGTGGAAAGTGAGTCAGTGATTCAACTACAGTCATACAACATGGAATGAGATATTTGTATTTCTCAGTTTGATGATTCATTTTAGTTCATTGAGGACTTTTGGCCAATTTAAAGATACATAGTGGGTTTTTTAAACAACAGCTTAACAGTTATTGCATCATATTTAAACCCTTATATTATCTGCATACCTTAGAGTTTGCATATTTTTGAAGGTATACTTATGGGCAGCCAGTACCCGGTAACGCTGTGGTGCAGGTGTGCAGGAAACCTTCATATTATATTGATGGGGATGATGTCCCTTTGATTTCTTCATGCCCAGTTGAAACAATGCAGGTAGGTAAGAGTGTATGTTTCACTACAATAATTGACAATTTGTCTCTTATTAGATGAAATATCTCTGATCAACAATCAGCTAAACAAAATTTTAATGAGCTACTGAAGTTAAAAAATGTAATATTATTAATGTATATATCCACACTGTCATGCAAAATCTATAAAATAGGAAAATAAGAGACAGGAAAAAAACTTTTATTAGAAAGGATAGGCAAATATTTTATCCCAAATAATTTTGGAAGATTTCTGTCAATGTATTCATCATGAAATTTTATGTTATCTTTTTCTTATAATTTTACATTTTATGATCTGATATTTTGACACACTATAAAGAACAAGATATTGTCAATTTAAAAGCATAAAGATTAAGATACAAGGATCTGTTCCAACAGTATATGATGTGGATAAATGTTGAAAAACTCAGGGCAGGGATTACACAGACCCAACTAAAAAACATTAAATAAGCACAAACCTACAATACAGGCCAAAGGTTTGGACACACCTTCTCATTCAATACATTTTCTGTATTTTAGTGACTATTTACATTGTAGATTCTCACTAAAGCCATCAAAACTATGAATGAACACATGTGGAGTTACTGTATGTACTTAACAAAAAAAGGTGAAATAACTGAAAACAAAATAGCCATCCTTTGCACTGATTACAGCTTTGCACTTTCTTGGAATTCTCTCAATGAGCTTCAAGAGGTAGTCACTTGAAAAAAAAAATGTTTTTCCAACAGTCTTGAAGGAGTTCCCAGAGGTGGCTCATTGAGAGAATGCCAAGAGTGTGCAAAGCAGTAATCAGAGCAAAGGGTGGCTATTTTGAAGAAACTAGAATATAAAACATGTTTTCAGTTATTTCACCTTTTTTTGTTAAGTACAGAACTCCACAGGTGTTCATTCATAGTTTTGATGCCTTCAGTGAGAATCTACAATGTAAATAGTCATGAAAATACAGAAAACGCATTGAATGAGAAGGTGTGTCCAAACTTTTGGCCTGTACTGTATTTTGTTTCATAGAGAGATGATGCCGCATTATAGCTAAACCTTTGCCCTCATGTTGCATTGCAACAGTGCTTGTGGCCTATTGCTTTAAAATATAATACAGTGATTTACAGTGTATAACGTATTTCACCATAATGTCAACTTTACAGAAGAAGGACAGGTTTCGAGAAGAAACCTTTACTTTCAAAGGAAGTGTAAAAAGATTTTATAACATGTCATTTTGCACAATTTCTATTAGTCCATTCATTTTGAAGTTCTGACCCAGTGTAAAGGATAACGTTTTTTTATTTATTCATTTGTGAGAAAAGGAGATGCCTGTATACAGAATGTTTACGTTTTTCTCTGTAGGTAAATGAATCTGGTTGTGCCTGTGCTGTCTTCAACATGTCAGATGTCACCCGTTCTCAGTCTGAATATTTTACAAGGTCTCTTGGCCTTACAGTTACATTGACAGAGGAAGGAACCGGTGAGTTGATGACAGATCACTCCTTAGTACATACCCTAGGTGAATTGAAATGCATTTAAAATATTTCACTAATATGAATCACTCTATTATTCTTCTAGACATTTCCATGGTAAAAACAGAAACAGTACCTCTCATTTATGAAATTGGTAAAGTTGAGTTTGTTGACTTACCAAAAAACTTTGAACGGGACACAGTGATAGAAGGAAAAGTAAGTCTTTTTATACTTTTAAACATCTAAAACTTTTATGATCATTTTGAATGCAATTCTGTTTTGCTTTCTTTCTTCTTTAATAAACAGATGAAAGTTACAAGCTTCAATGGAAAACCAGTTCCTAACAAGAAAGTGTATCTATTAAGCAGTCAAAGTTGGCCTCCAAAGATACTTCTTAATCTTACTACAAATGATAATGGATTAACAAACTTCACCATTAAGGCACCTGCTGAGCCTGAAAGACAGATTTCATTGAAGGTATGGTTTGATGACCAAACATTTTGAGAGCTTGTGTACACTTTCTTTCTCTGAAACCAGTTCTTTTTTCATTGTCATCTAGGCAAGTGTTTATCCAGACAACCAATATCATGGATATCAAAAACCTTTCTTTAAAACCAGTGAAGAACATATAGCTCTCCTCCAACCTGCTACACCTTACAGTCCAGTGTTCAGTGAAATATCAATAGAGAGCTTAGATGAACCAATCAAGTGTGATTCTGAAGTTTCCATAAACTCTAAGTACTACATTGTTGGAGAAACCACTGAGAATTACAGCATTGATTTCATTTTCACGGTGAGTTTTTACAGAAATATTTTAAAGAGAGTGAACTAAATCCTGAATTTCCTTTATTCTGGCATATTTTAATGAATTACAATTGGCTGTTGGTTGACAATATCATGAATTTTGACTCTTTGGTTCAGGTCGTATCCAGAGGAGTCATAGTCCATCATGCGTATAAGAAAGTTGCAGTGAAAGAATCCAAAAGGCTTGTGGAGGGAAAAGTCTCATTCAAACTGTCTGTTGTTGCTGAGCTGGCTCCGGTAGTGCAGGTTCTGGTGTACGGGGTTCTGCCCAGTAAGAATGTCATCGCTGCTAGCAAGAATTTCAATGTGGAAAAATGCTTCAGAAATAAGGTAGATTGGTATAAATATTTATATGATATGATCCATCTCATAAAACTAATATTCTCTCGTTTCCAACTGAATAATATCCCAGTTTAAGTGAGCCTTCCTGTGCATGTTTACTGCTCTGGTGCTTCAGGTTTTGCTGAAGTTCTCTCCCACTGAAGCAGTTCCTGGTGAGGAAAATACTCTTCAGCTATTGGCTCAGCCTGGTTCACTGTGTGCTCTCAGTGCTGTGGATCAGAGTGTGTTCATCTTGGAGCCAGGACAACGCCTGAATCCTGACACCGTAAGTTATTCACAACATATTCAACTCGTGAGTGGACATGCAGTGGTATACATTGGTATATTTGTTTTTGGGACAGTAGTTTTAACAATTTAGTAAAATATAAATGTGGATATGATGCAGTATGTCCCATAAAATGCAATTGTGACCTTTGGTGAATGCATGATATCTTCTATAATTTTTGGTTAACGATTCATCCATCCATCCATCCATCCATCCATCCATCCATTATCTACCAATTATCCGGGGTCCAGGTTATGTGGGCAGCAGCCTTAGCAAAGAGGCTCAGACCTCCTTTCCAGCCACGTCTTCCAGCTCTTCTTGGGGAATTCCAAGGAGTTCCCAGGCCAGCTGAGAGAGATAATCTCCCCAGCATGTCCTGACCTTCTCCCAGTCAGACATGCCTAGAACACCTCACAAGGGAGACGACTAAGTGGTAACTGAACTAGATGCCCAAACCACCTCAGCTGACTTCTATCAATGTAGAGGGGTAGCAGCTCGATTTCAAGACTCCTCACCCTATCTCTAAGGGAGAGTCCAGCAACCCTGCAGAAAAAGCTTGTTTGAGCTGCTTGTACTCTGGATCTCTTTTTTCAGTCACTACCCAATGCTTGTGGCCATAGGTGAGAGTCAGAACATGCAGTCGGAAGATTGACTGGTAAATTGAGATCCTTGTCTTTTGGCTCAGCTTCCTCTACACCACATCAGATCGGTTCAGAGTCCACAACACTGCAATTGACGCACTTGACTTAACTGCATCAGTCCTATATAAGGATGTAATGAGAGTTCCTTTCCATTTTAGCCCACCCTTCTATGAATGCAGTACATGTGTCCCCAGCTATTCTAGTTTGAGGACTGGGACTGAGGTCTTCTTTGTTTTGCTGGTCATTCAAAGTGTCCCATGTCTGTTTGCTGAACTCATTTTATAAATTATTATAAATTATAAATTATTAACTATTGCCATTGCCTCACAGCAAGAAGGACCTGGGTTCAATCCCTGGGTGCGGCGACCTGGGAAATTTCTGTGTGGAGTTTGCATGTTCTCCCCGTGTTCGTGTGGGTTTCCTCCGGGTACTCCGGTTTCCCCCACAGTCCAAAGACATGCATGATAGGTGAATTTGTGACTCTAAATTGGCCCTTAGTGTGTGAATGTGTGTGTGCGTGCCCTACGATGGACTAGCACCCTCTGTAGGGTTGTTTCCCGCCCTTGCGCTCAGAGTTGACGGCTGGGCACCGGATCCCCCGTGACCCTATTCAGGAATGAGCGGTACAGAAAATGGATGGATGCCCTCATTAGTATTGTGCTACATAGCAATAGAATATTTAGTTTACTCAGTAGTGGTAGAAGCACAAATTAATTGAGACATTTCCTCATTAGCAACACACATCTGCATCAGTTGCATAAACAAACGTGAGTGTCTGAGCAATGTTTAAGCTCCATATTCATACAGTAACTGATTTCTGAATTAAAGTTAGTAAAGCTCTGTGCTGTTCATAGAATAACCCTTGATTATGTTCTTATATAATGTTCTGAGCCTGGCCAGGCACAGCCCGAAGAGAAAACGTGGGTCCCCCTTCCCAGGGGCTCACCACCTGTAGGGGGGGCCAAAGGGGTCTGGTGCAATGTGAGATGGGTGGTGGCTGAAGGCGGGGACAATGGCAATCCGATCCTCAGCTTTAGAAGCTGGCTCTAAGGATGTGGAATGTCACATCTCTGGTGGCAAAGGAGCCGGAGCTGGTGTGTAATGTTGAGAGGTTCCAGCTTGAAATAGTTGGGCTCACCTCGATGCTACGCTCGGGCTCTGGAACCAGTCTCCTTGAGAAGGGTTGGACACTTTTCCAAGGTTTCTTAAGGTTCTGGATGTTGTGGGGTTGTGTTGGCTTATGCGACTCTGCAATATTGCATGGACATCAGGGGCAGTTCTGGGCAGTTCTGGCGGTAGAGTGTGTTCCAACTATAGAGGGATCATGCTTTTAAGCCTCCCTGGTAAGGTCTATTCAGGGGTTCTGGAGAGGAGGGTCCATCGGATAGTCAAACCTCGGATCCAGGAGGAGCAGTGTGGACTTTGCCCTGGTTATGGAACACTGGACCAGCTCTACACTCTCAGGGGAATCCTAGAGGGTGCATGGGAATTTGCCCAACACACAACTACATGTGCTTTGTGGATCTGGAGAAGGCATTTGACCGTGTCCCTCGGGGAGCCCTGTGGGGGGTACTCCGGGAGTATGGTGCACCAGGCCCTTTGATATGGGCTGTTGGGTCCCTGTATGACCGTGTCAGAGCTTGGTCCGCATTGCCGGCAGTAAGTCAAGCTTGTTTCCGGTGAGAGTTGGACTCCGCCAAGGCTGCCCTTTGTCACCAATTCTGTTGTAACTTTTATGAACAGGAGCCAGTTGGGGTGGTTCGGGCATCTAGTAAGGATGCCTCCTGGATGCCTCCCTGGTGAGAGGTACCAGGCACACCCCACCGAGAGAGGACCCAGAGGAAGACCCAGGACATGCTGAAGAGACTATGTTTCTTGGCTGGCCTGGGAATGCCTTGGGGTTCCCCCAGAAGAGCTGGACCAAGTGGCTGGGAAGAGGGAAGTCTGGGTCTCCCTGCTTAGGCTGCTGCCCCCGCGACCCGACCCTGGATAAAGAGGCAGAAAATGGATGGATCAATGGATATGTTCTTACAAACATAAGCCTCCCATTAATTAACTAATGTTACATGGGGGAAAAGGTTCTGCCCTAAAACATAAATAGGGATCCCATTTCAATCAGTCAGGCTTTTTTGCAGCTTATCTTCAATATGTAAGTGCATAAAGTTTTTAATGAGATGGGGACATGGGCCTAGAAAGCACAATGGACCCACAGTTAGTGAGTTTGTTTCACACAGTTCCAGGAGCTTGGAGGTATGGGTTTAATCCCCACTCTGGCCACCATTGAGTGTTCTCACTGCATTGGTGCAGGTTTCCTGTAGCTACTCTGACTCACAAATATACATGTGGTGATTGGCTATGATAAATTACCCCTAGGTGTGAAAGGATGTGTGGCCCCCTTTGATGGATTGGCACACTGTTCAAGTTTAGTTTTTCATGGTCTAATGCACTAGCACTAGGTTTGCAGGTTTGAATCCCAGGTCATTCTTGCCATTAACAGCCAGAGTAAGTAGATGGAGATTTTATGTGATGGGGTCCAAATTGGATAGAGTAATTGACAGGTCCAATTTGGGGGGAAAAAGAACAAATACCATTAACAGTAGTATAATAATTAATGATTGCATGTATGTCTCTGTTTGGTTAACCATTTCCAAATCTCTCCATGTGGAGGCCCAGTACTATGTGTTTCACTATCACATCCAATAATTAGTTATTAAATCATGATGTGAGCTGTTGATAGAATTGATCCAGGCACTGGTTAAGGGTGTCCGGGAAAAATCTGAATTGGTCTTCCAACTAGCTCATAAAATATCAACTAGTTTGTTCAAAATGATAATTTCTTCTTACTTTTACTGCATTTATGTTTATTTGCATCTATTCTAATGTCATCTGGAGTTTTCACAAGTCTTGTTACTGAGATTTATAATCATGCGACCTCAGGTACCTAAAACCTTTGTAAATACGGTGTGTGTGTGTGTGTGTGTGTGTGTGTGTGTGTGTGTGTGTGTGTGTGTGTGTGTGTGTGTGTGTGTGTGTACTATAAAAAACATAATAAAACATTGTATCTGCCACAGGTTTTTAAATTGTTGCCAGTGACATCAGTGTCGGGTTATGAAGAAGAGCAACAGTGTATGCATGTAAGAGCACGACGGAAGGCACATGATGAGCTTTTTTACAATGCACTAAAGGTAACTGACTAACTGGGGGCCATACAAAAAGGATGTACATATACTGTGTTTACGCTAGACATTTAGAATTCATAAATAAATCTACATATACATTTGTAAACACACATTTTAAAATTACATTAAACTTACTGTCTCTATCTCCAAAATGGTGAATTTATAAGACAAGTACAGTTTTAACTTTCAATGGAAGTTATTTTCTGTGAAATTGTAAGCTATTTCTAGTGATGCATTCATAATGAGCTTTTCAGATAATATGTAGGAAATTAGGTGACAAAACTAAAAACGTTTTAAAAAATGCATTCTTTATTTTTACTTTTTACCTGACAGAGTGTTGGGCTCAAGATAGCAACTAATCTTCTTATTAGACTACCTATTTGTTTGATATTGACGGACGTATACTATGACGACTTTATGTATGGTAGGTCCACATATCTTTTCTATCTTATTAATAATATTTTGATTCATAAAATGAAGTATACCTATAGAAACATTGACATACTTCCCATATTACAGTCATACTTCCCATTTTAGTTATACTCCACATTTTACAGTCATACTCCACATATTACACTCATACTTTCCATTTTATTGTCATACTTCACATATTTTAGTCTTACTCCTCATATTAGATTTCCCATTTTACAGTCAGACTTACCACTTTACAGTCATACTCCCAATATTACAGTCAAACTTTCCTTTTTACCCATGCGCCACATTATACTGCTATACATCCCATTTTACATGCATACTCCATATTAGTCATAATCCACATTTTACAGTCATACTTTCCATTATGCAGTCATACTCCACATAGTCATAATTCACATTTCATACTCATACTTCCCATTATACAGTCATACCACTTTATAGTCAAACTCCACATATTACAGTCAGACTTTACATTTTACAGTCATTTTTTACACTCCACATATTAGACATAATCCACATTTTATAGTCATATTTCCAGTATTACAGTCTTCCCATTTTAGTCATTCTCCACATTTACAGTCATACTCCACATTTTACACCCATACTTTCCATTTTACAGTCAAATTCCACATTTTACAATCATACTCCACATATTACAGTCATACTTCCCATATTACAGAAAAACATCCCATATTAGTCAGAACTCCCACTGTAGTCATATTTTATAAGTATACACCACATTTTACAACTATATTTCTGATTTTGAAGTCATACTCACATAGTCATACTTCCCATTTCACAACCATTATCTGGAGTCCGGGTCTTGGGGGCAGCAGCCTAAGCAAAGAGCCCCAGGCCTCCTCCTCCCCAGCCAACTCTTCCAGTTCTTCTAGGGGGATTCCAAAGCATTCCCAGGCTAGCTGATAGATATAATCTCTTCAGCATGTCCTGGGTCTTCCCCAGGGCTTCCTCCCAGTCAGACATGCGTAGAACACCTCACAAGGGAGGCGACCAGGAGGCATCTGAACCAGATGCCCAAACCACCACAGCTGGCTTTTCTTGACGTGGAGGAGCAGCAGCTGTACTTCAAAGCCCCTCCGGGAGGAGTGAACTCCTCACCCTATCTCTAAGGGAGAGTCCAGCAACCCTGCTGAAAAATCTAATTTCAGCCACTTGTACACAGGTTCTCATTCTTTCAGTCACTACCCAAAGCTCCTGGCCATAGGTGAGAGTCGGCACATAGATTGACTACTAAATTGAGAGCCTTGCCTTTTAGCTCAGCTCTTCACCACAATAGACTGGCTGTCTGCAACACTGCAGACGCTGCACCGATCTGCCTGTCAACCTCCCGCTTCATCTTTCCCTCACTCATCAACAAAATTCCAACCTACTTGAACTGCTCCACTTTTGGCAACTCATTCCCAAATCGGAGAGGGCATTCCAGCCTTTCCTTTCCACATATTAGAGAAGGCATTCCTCATATTACTTTCATAATCCACATTTTACAGTCATATTCCACATACTATAGTCATTCTTCCAATTTTACTGCCATAATCCAAATATTAGTCATTCTTCCCATTTTCCAGTCATACACAGTTAACTAATATCTTCATATGGTCTACTAAGATTTTTTGTTTTCTTTTAGAGGACTACGAAGCAGTTCGTGTTTCTTCAGGGCTTGATGATTCTGGACCTTCTGAGACAGTTCGGAAATTCTTTCCAGAGACTTGGATATGGCAGCTTACTGAAGTGGGGTTAGTATACCAATAAAATCAAATAAATTTCAGATCATCGTGATACCCTACATAAGAACTTTTTCACTTAACATCTAGAATACATCCAGATGCCAAAAATGATGTTTCTTGGTGAAGTAATTTTTCTCAGAGCATACTCTCAACCAGAAACAACTGCATTTAATTATTTATGATAACATATAAACTCAAGTGTTGTACTGCTTTCATAAAATAAATAAAGAAATAAATAAATTGAGCGGCTAACATTGCATTTAATGTTTTATTGTTAGCATTTCCTTACGCCAAATTATAGTTAACTAGCAGCTTGTTGCTCCACCATCGTAACCAACTCCATCACTCAATGCACAACCTACAGATCCTTCTCCTTCTTCTCTTTTGCTCAGGGCCTTTATACTATTGTTGTTATGTACTTATCATCCTTCAGCAGAGTGATGGTGTTTGTGAAAAAAAGTGTGCACTATGGCCAAACAGTATGGTTAGAACATTTTAACTACTTTATACAGAAGACATTTATTTGTGCAGTATTTGGCAATTAAAGTGAGAGTCTGTGATAAGCTAAGATGTTCTAAAGGCCCCCAAATCATGATCATGATGATTATAGATAAACAATGCTTTTCCACAGGGATTCTGGATCAGCTCAGGTTCCTGTTACTGTTCCTGACACCATCACCACTTGGGAGATGGACACTTTCTGCCTGTCCTCTAGAGGTCTGGGAGTGGCTCCTCCAGCTCAGCTTCGCGTCTTCCAGCCCTTCTTCCTGGAGCTCTCACTGCCCTACTCCATCATCCGGGGAGAGGTGTTTGAGCTGAAGGCCACTGTCTTCAACTATCTCTCCAAGTGCATTATGGTACTGTAAGATCAGCCCTGTCTGTCTTCACCAGTCTCTCATCAGTTAACATCCACAACAAGCTGATCTGCGGTGTTTCACTGACAGGTTAAAGTGACTCCAGCTCCTTCCCCTCATTACACTCTAAAAGCCTCCTCTGATTACCAGTATTCATCCTGTCTGTGTGCAAATGGTAGAAAGACCTTCAGATGGACTCTTACTCCCTCTGTGCTTGGTGAGAGTTCTCATACCTCTGAAGTGTAAACATTATCTCTCATTTCTGTTCTTCAAGCTGATAAACTCTCTGTGTGTTTTTATGTGTGATAGGGGTCTTGAACGTGACGGTCAGTGCTGAGGCAGAACAGTCACAGACTGTGTGTGACAATGAGATTGTGAGTGTGCCTGAGAGAGGCCGCATTGACACAGTCACACGAAGCCTGCTGGTAATGGTAGGTCCCTTTACTCTATGTCTTTAGAGAATACATGGATTGGGTGGGTAGATGGCACTCACTTTCCACAATACACCCAGTGCAGTGCTGGTCTGCACAGGTGTCTTCAACCTTTGATCAATTCTAGGGTCCCTGTTGGGTACCCAGCAATGATGCAATGGCAGCCATTTGAAAAGAGGTGATGACTGACTTCACATGTATTGGAGGAGGGATGTGCTTGTTTTCACCCTCCAAGTGAAGGCAGCATCATCTGTGATTGGGCAGAGTTCTAATGGGTTTAGGTCATTTGCAACTCCAAACTAGGAAAAAATGTAATAAATAAAAAGAGAAGAAAAAAGACATGGATATACATAATTGTGTTTATTTGTACTCTGACTTAATCATATTATTTTCCCATGTAGGCTGAAGGAACTGAAAAAACCAAGAGCCAGAGTTGGTTGCTGTGTCCACAGGGTCAGTTATACTCTTTTATAACCTTACTCTTCACACCACCAAATCATTACTCATTTAGTGGAGCACACAATGCTGTGCTGCAAAATGAATAAGCTTCTTTGATTGATAGGACATAGTGTTTCAGAGGAGCTGGAACTGAGTCTTCCTGAAGATGTGATAGAGGGATCAACACGAGCTTCTGTTTCAGTGCTTGGTAAGGAAAATATGGAACTTTGGCCCAGAGATTACCCACAAGAATCTGACCCTTGGTTGTGTGCAAGATGCCAATATAACTGTGATTTAGGAGATACTAGAGCCAGCCTGCCTGTTTTCAACGGTTATGGTGTATTCTAAGTCATTAATGTTAGTTGGTTTGGTCATTCCAGCAATTAAAATGAACTAATGCTAGAAAGGCAGATAAACCCTATTTCTAATAGTGCAGCCATGTTCTCTTCACTGTCATGAGCAACATTACTACTTAAAGCAATTCTGAAGGCAGCACTGCCTCTGATGCAGAACAAAATTCAATTGGTCCAGAGAATAACCAGTTAAAATAACCAGAAGGCAGAGCTTTACAAACATGTGTCTGCTTCTCAGAGCTTTGCATGATATTTGGGCAATTCAGCTTGAGATTTTGGTGACTTTCATCTAATGTTGGATTCTCAGAAAACTGCATGGGAGAACTAGACAGCTGGTTTCTAAGCCAGCTTTTTCTTTACTTGCTTGCTTATTAGCTAGTTTAGCTAAGTAATGTTGTGCTGGCAAACTGTCAAAAATTCTAACACGCAATGCATCCACATTAAATACTCCGAGGAACAGCTACATGTTTCTAAAGCTCCACATACTGTTTACTGCGGTGGGTCATTCTCTGAGCCATTTGCATTCTGTCTCAGAGGCTCGAACGGAACAGTTTTGAGTAGTGATTTTGCACATGAGGCCTTTGCTCAATTGTTCTTGATGCACTTACACCAGCCTCAAAATGCATTTTTCACAATATTCTAATTCCCTGAGCATTAGTATTGTACATAGTATATGTTTATAAGGCCTCATTTAAATAGCCATTTACAGTTTCATGTCTATTTGGTCTGATATCATTAGATGTGGATACATAATTTATCTGAACAGATAAGTAATATTGTTATGTTTTTTTGTAGGAGACATTCTGGGCCGTGCCCTACAGAATATTGATGGACTGCTGAAGATGCCATATGGCTGTGGCGAACAAAACATTGCTCTTCTCTCCCCTAATATCTACATTCTTCAGTACCTTGAGAAAACTGACCAGCTCACTCCAGCCATCAGAGAGAGAGCTATTGGTTTCCTTAAGAGCGGTGAGAGAATTTAGCTTTATGAAGAATCTCTTTATGGTGAGTCTAGCCATCCTGATTATTTGTTTTTACGCAGGACACCAGAGGCAACTAAACTACAGGCATTGGAGTGGTGGATACAGTACATTTGGCAGTGGAGTGGAGAACACATGGTGAGAATTTTTTGAAGTAAATCACAATAAACAGCTACTTCATCAAATGGGCCAAATTCTCAATATACTCCTAAGATTTCTTTTAACCCTTCGGTTGTATTCATTTCATGTTAACTACTTTTGTTTTCACAATAAAAATGACTGGCTTATTACAGCTGATAAATCCATAAAAATACATATATTATCATCTAATGTTTGGATAATCTTATCAACTTAAGTCCTTGTGAACATTACAGGTTTCAAACTCTGCTGTTTATGCAATTTGTTTTTGACTGTCCATGATTTTCCTGAAGTTTAACTTTTCCTATGATTCACAGCCAAATCCAGCTGTTGGTCTCCGGTTGTAGTGCTTTTGTTCTGAATGAGAGGAAATAGTGGTTGCTCATTGCTGTTTAACCTGGCCAAAAATACTCTGTGGTTGCACAGTAAAGACAGAGCAAAATCTGTAGTGACTGTATTTTGACACAAACCCATCCTTCCACGCTTAATAATAATACATTTTATTTCAAAGGCGTCTTTCTGGCACTCAAGGACACTGTACAAAAGAGTAAAATAGACAGTAAAAATTAAATAATAATAAACAAATAAGATAAATTATAAGAAAATAAAATAACAGAGGATAAGAATAACTGAGTCAGATGGAGAAGGCAGTTCTAAACAGGTGTGTTTTGAGAGCAGATTTAAAGATTGGTAGTGAATTTATGTTCCTTATGTGAGATGGTAAGGAGTTCCAGAGTTGGGGAGCAGAGTGACTGAAAGCTTACAAAGTGGGCTTATAACATGATACTGTGACCTGAGGTTGGCCATACTGATACTTTCTGAAGGTGTAGATGGTGATTAACTATGAAACTGTAAAAGCACAGAGGCACACAGTTATCCTTTTATATAAAATTTGTAGGAACAAAACAATAGAAATATTTGTAAAAAAAAAAAAAGCCCGGCATTTTTTCAAGTAGAGCCAAGTCAGAGCATGAGCCAAGATAAACATCAGTGGCCAATCACACCAGCAGGATGTATGTTTAACTAGAGCTTACTTTAATTGGTTGCACCAAACAAACAGATTTCAACTTATCTCCAAGTTGTATCTTACAGTTGGTGTAATCTCCTCCATTAAAATCCCTATTGCTGGTCTTTTTGAATGATTGGGAAAAACAGTAACTCACTTTGTCAGGGAAGAGTTCTCCACAACAGGTTACAGCATTTTGATTAGATCACTGACCTTATTTTCTATTCATTCTTCTGTTTTTGCCAGTCGAGAATAAAAAAGATCACAAGCCCCCTGGTGTGGATTTACAGCACAACACAGACATAAATGGGTTGTACACTCATGTAATTATTATATATATATTTTTTTTTATCATTTAAGTTTATTAGATTTAATGCACTTATTATAATGTCACCTTAATCCATTAAATTGGACTTGAACACAATAGGAGGGTTACATTTGTTCTTGTGGAAAGCATTCATAAAACTGGGTAAATAGGTTGGGAAATGAGGCTCAATGCTACTAGACATTTCAAACATGATGAACAGAAAACCACGTACACAACTACAACAATTCATAGTTGGTGTAACCTTCCACATTATAATAGAACATACCATTTAAAAGACCATGTTGAATGTTGATATATGTATATCTATCAATGCATCTTTATTTCTCCACTACCAGGTTAACTGCTTTTGTCATGAGGACCTTTGGGAAAGCACAGCATTACATCTTCATTGATCCAGAGAATTTTAACAGCACAAAGAATTGGCTGATGAGTAAACAGAGACCAGATGGTTGTTTTATTAGACAGGGAGAACTGTTCAACAACCGAATGAAGGTGTGTTATTACATACTTGGGCACTGAATATGACCCAGTGAAACTGAAACAGTTTGGTTTCTTTTTGTAGAAACATCTTAATCTCTTTTAGGGTGGTGTAAATGATGATGTGACGATGGCTGCTTACATCACTGCGTCACTTCTTGAAATGGGCCATAAAACTGAGGTGAGGACACTAATTAGCCTCTGTAAGTTTACATTTATTTTTACATTTATGGCATTTGGCAGATACTCTTAGAGTGACTTACAAAAGTACGTACAAAATTGTTTGTGATATTTAGCAGCAACCCTAAATGTCCACCAGTAAATCATACTTATTTACCTTGAATGATCAGATCCTAAGGAGAAACTCTTATTTGTTTTTTTATATTTCATTTACAGGATCCTGTTGTGAGTAAAGGGTTGTCATGTTTAAAATCCTCACTTGGTAACCTAACAAACACCTACGCCACTGCCCTGCTGGCCTACACTTTCAGTCTGGCTGGAGAGAATGAAGTTCGAGGGCAGTTGCTGACAAAATTGGATGATGTTGCCATTTCGGGAGGTACGAAATGATTTGCATAATTCCAACAATTTTATCATGATCTTTTATACTCTGAATAATTTGGAGGGTTATAGTATCTCTAGGCAGTCTAGTAGAACTTAATTATCTCACTAATTAGTCTTCATCAGTTCTGTCATGTCTCTAATTTATAGATGGACGTCTTCACTGGTCTCAGTCTGCATTGGATGACTCTGACTCCTTGGCAGTGGAGATCAGCTCCTATGTGTTGCTAGCTGTTCTCTCTACTGGTCAGCTCAGTTCTGCTGATTTGGGTTATGCTAACAGGATTGTCAGCTGGCTGGTGAGGCAGCAGAATCCCTATGGAGGCTTCTCCTCAACCCAGGTACTCACATTTCAGCCTTGATATGTGCAAAGTACTCATAACTCATAATATGTGCAAAGAGAAATCAGTGGGGACATGTGCATATAAACATTGTGTTTGTGGATCAGGACACCGTGGTGGCCCTCCAGGCTCTGGCTCTGTACTCCACCAAAGTGTACAGCTCAGATGGCTCCAGCACAGTAACTGTGCAGTCAGGAGATAAAGAGACTCACAGCTTTGATGTGAACCAGAACAATAAGTTACTGTACCAGGAGAAATCACTACAAAATGTTCCTGGCAAATACAGCGTTTCAGTGAAGGGCTCTGCTTGTGCCTCTGTGCAGGTCAGTGTATCCCCCTATTCTTGCTCATTTTCATATTGTTCATTAAACAAGCAATTGGCCAGTAACCTTTATGCTAAGAATAGCACTGTCATCAATAATGGTGGCAGACCCTCCCATTGATGCACCATGAAAAAATGGACATTGTCTTTTGTCATAATATAACCAGGACATCCTCAAAACATGTTCCAGGGTGAACAAGGTTACATGCAGCCTTAAGCAAATAATTGGCCTGTCCTGTTCAAATGACAGATTTTGTTGATTATCCTCTTTTTAAAAAAGGCAATAGATACTACAGTAAACAAATGTTTGTTCTGCACATTTCAGACACAATTGCTAATTTCAGAAATTAAATGTATGTTTTTAATGCCATTGGTTCAGAGAATAACCAAAATAACTAATAGGTGGAGCTTTAGAAACATATACTGTAAATGCTCATATTTTTTAAAGAAAGATGGTGTTGGTTTTTCAGAAAACTGTCTTGAAAACTAGCCAGTTTGTTTCTAAGGAAGCATTTCACAGCATGGCAGCGTGGATAGTACCATGACATTTTCATATGATGGTGTCATGTGCAGCCTCCAGTGTCCAGTCACACGTGCCAGTTATGGCAGCGGCATGCAGTCGAAAAGATTGAACAGAAGCCGTGGAATGCTGAGATCTGAGATCTTGCATGTCTAAAATTATACTCTCCAAGAGCAAACTTATTCTCCAAATTTTGCTCCACAGCCTCAATTGTTTTAATATTTGATTTCTGAATCTGTTTATTTCATTTAGGCTTATAGTTCTAGTTTTAGCCTCAGTTCCTTAGTGGTACATTAAAAAAATAATCATATGTTAACGTCACTTTCTTCACCCTTCTGTACTTACAAAGAAGATATGGAGTGTATGAATTTACAGAAGGGTGGTCACACTCCATGCGTGGAAAGACTTTGGCGTTCATCTCACAGATGACCTCCACTGTTCCCTCCAGAGATTTGCCTGGCTGTGTTTTATTTTGCAAAGTTTCAAGACGTCTAGTCCTTCTTGTCATTCTTCAGACCCGAGATCCTCACTTTGTGGGTCATTACATGCTGTATTCTAGGCTTCATAACTCAGGGTTAGAGTAAACTATAGACATTATATACATATCATTACAAACTAGGAGGCTCACCCTATATAATCATGGTGGTGATTATTGTGTGGTGAAATATTAGCAAGTAATCCAGCTCAGAAAACCGCTGAGAAACTTTCCACATGATTGGCCTTGGATTCAAAAGGTTAATGTCCTCAAACACTTGGAGGAGGATGGGCCATAGAGAGCACTTTTACTGGACATTTTAATGCCTTTTTCTCCAGGTGTCTTTGTTAATGGCAAATTTGCTTTTTTATCCCAACCACAGATGACCCTTTTTTACAATATCCCCACACCTACTGAGAACAATACATTGAGCATTGAAGCTAAAGCTGTGGGGGATTGCAAGAAACCTTTTGGATACACTCTGTCCATGAACTTCCAAATAATGTAAGAACACAACTGTGATAAACATAACGCTGCTGTCCCATGAAAACCATCTCCAAAAGAAATGCTATAAAATTAGCATTGATTTCTATTCAAAGTTAAGACTATTTTTGCCTTCTCCTGTAAAGTGGGCATTTTTGATTTTGGTTTTTAAGTGGACAACAATGATATGAGAATAATGCCTTGAGAGGATAAGGTGGTGTGTTTTTCAGTTGTTTTGAGGGTTTGTAGCGTTCACAGACAGAGGTTGGAGTCGGACGTACACGCTGGGTTGTCTTTATTAGCAGGATACAAATAAACACTAAGACGAGAAACCACGAAGTCATATAACCACATATCACTACAACAAAGACCGACAAGGACTAACAAAAGACTTATATACACAGTCACATTGGACAAGGCTGGGACATGATGACGATGGGGCAGGGTTACGAATGGAACACAGCTGGGAATGGGAGGAGACATGACATGTGCTCAAAAGCACATGGAACAGTAAACAAAACAAAGACAGACCACCAGGACCAGACAGATACATGACAGTTGGCCCCTCTCCCGATGCACAACTCCGGGGCGCATAAACCAATAGACGGGGCCAGAACAGAAGAGGAACCATGAACGAAACAGGACTAAACATGAACAGGAGACACGACAGGACTAGGCACAGGAACCAAGACACTGACAGGGACCGACACGTACACAGTGACAGGGACTGGAATGACAAAACCAAACACTGGAACGGGTACAAGAACAGACACAGGCACAAGAACAGGAACAGATACAGGTACAAAAACAGACACAAGTTTACATATGGGCTTGGGCCCAGAGCTAGCAAATGTCCCAAAAGTCTTTGGAGCCATTCTGGGCACAGTTCTGGCAGCGGGCGCCGCCTTCTGGGCACAGTTCTGGCAGCGGGCGCCGCCTTCTGGGCACCGTCGGCCCGTAGCTCCGCCCTCGGAGCGTCCACGTCGGCCCGTAGCTCCGCCCTCGGAGCGTCCACGTCGGCCCGTAGCTCCGCCCTCCGGACCGCGATGGAAGCAGCCCCGGACGCCAAAACAGGCATTACGGGAGGAACCGCAGCGCGCGGCGCAGACGCAACTCGGGTAGGTGGCGCTGCTGAGGCCGCTGCGGCTGCCGATGTCTGAGGGGAACTGGGCTGGACAGTCCTGCGCACATAGCTCAGGAACTGCCACACATCCGACATGTCTTTCAGCCCAGAACCCCCATCAACAGCCCGCCAGCAGGCCTCGCCTCTCGCCTCACACGGCTCGAGGCTTGCAGCGCCAACCCTCAGCGCCCCCCCAAAATAGCAGGATACAAATAAACACTAAGACGAGAAACCACGAAGTCATATAACCACATATCACTACAACAAAGACCGACAAGGACTAACAAAAGACAAGAGACTTATATACACAGTCACATTGGACAAGGCTGGGACATGATGACGGCAGGGTTACAAATGGAACACAGCTGGGAATGGGAGGAGACATGACATGTGCTCAAAAGCACATGGAACAGTAAACAAAACAAAGACAGACCATCAGGACCAGACAGATACATGACAGGGTTTTACATAAAACATCAATACATTTTATTAATTGTAGTATTATTACTAAATAATACACAAATATGATGATAGACATAATATGGCCACTTGAATTATTATAGAGTGTATTGCACTGTATGTAACAGTAGCAGATGTCTGGGATAAAACAGTAAATTTGGTCAAAATGTGGATTCTATTTTTTTTTTATAGATATAATGGAACAGAAGACAGCACTAACATGGTCATAGTGGATATTAAAGTCTTATCAGGATTCACCACAGATCCCAGTGCTGTAAGTAGTATCAGTTTTGTTTAAACACATACAGGTTAGTATTTATACAGTACCAGGATGTTTGATTACAATAACAGAATTTCTCACCTTTTCTCTCTTACAAAAAAGGAAATGATTAGGTTCTTTCATGCTTAAAACTACTTTTATTTCTGCTTATGTCTACAAATGAGCCAAAACATTATGACCCAGTACACCTGTTGCTATGTAGCAAAACAGCTTATGCTACAAAACCTCTGGTGGAGTCCTGTGGTATCTGGCACCAAAATATTACAGAAGATCTCACATTTGCCTAGGACATTAACGCTCAGGATCAGAGTAACCTACAGACATGATACACATATCATAACAAACTACAAGGGTAATCCTATTAACCATCTCATCATTGTTTCATTCATTTTTATTGTAATGAATTATCAGTAAGTAATCAACTTGGAAAACAGCTATAACTTGGTCACCCATCCATAATGCTTTGGACTTTGTTAAAGTTGCTCTGGCCTGTCTGTTCAGCTTCTGTGTAACACATACCTCACACTGCTGTTAGGATTAGGTTTTAACTTCATATGTGAATGGTCGTAATGTTTTGGCTTATTGGTGTATATAATTCTATATCCTCAGATCTGCCAAATTAATTAGCTTTTTCAAATGTATATTAAATTGCACAGAAGTAAACATATCACTATTTTTCAGCTACGAAACATGTTTCCTGTGGAGCGGGTTGATACAAAAGACGACCATGTGCTCATCTATATGAAACAGGTGAGAAAAAATACAAGACTAGATTCCTAAAACACACTGTCATATTTACACTGTAAAAATTAAAAGATCCTTGAGGAACTTGTTACATGTTATTTAATTTGAAACTGTGGAGGAACATCTTATGGTGCTTTAAGGAACCTTCAATAAGAGGACATGGAACCTCCAAAAGTTCCTCAAGCATCTTGTACTTTTTACAGTGTACTCTGTCAATAATTAAGAGTAAATGACATTGTAAATCTGGCACTAAACACTTTTCTTTATTTGCTTTAATGTTCAGAATGCCATTAACAATTAAAAAGACAACTGCAAACATGGTGCTCCATCTAGTACTTTTGGGATAAGTTAGGGAGTTGGGAGGTGGGGTGGTGAGCATCCAAAACCCTGAGCTTACTAATGCTTTTGTTGCTGAATGCAGACAAATCCTCACAGGGTGTCAAATATTCCCAAATGTAGTTGAAAGCCCTCACTGTAGACAGGACCTCAACAAAAACTGCCGTGATTAACATAGAAAATCTGATTTCTACTGTTAGCGAAACATATTTCAGGTGACAGTGTCTGCTGTGTTCAACAGGTTCCAAGAAACATTCCTTTGAATTATCAATTACATATGAAACAGGTTCTTCCAGTCAAGAACCTCAAACCAGCTGTGATCAAAGTGTATGATTACTACCAACCAAGTAAGCTTTTCCTATTTGATGTGATTCAGTTACTTATTAATGTAACTGTATTGATTTTATTTACTAATTATTGACCTCTCTTTTATTCAGGTGACCAATCTGAGACAGAGTACTCTTCTCCCTGTCTGTAAGCTTTTCCAACTCCAGAAACTCAGAAAGGCTACATTTCTGTGTCCTTTTATTTACTGTACTTAGTGTCGGGATGATATATATATATATATATAGAATGTGTGGGGGTTGTTAAATAAATGAGCTTCAAGCAATGTGTGTGTTATGGTTTTCCTATTTCTGTAACAAGTAAAGCGGTGGATTGCTAAAAGTAGGAAATTGAGGAGGGACCTCCTAAGATGCTACAATGAGCTTTTGAGAAGAGTACAAGGTTCTTGGAAGTTCCTTGAAACACCTTACGAGGTTCCTCCACAGTTTCAAACTCCAAGTTCCTTTTACAGTGAAATATATTGTCCATTATCTTACCAGTGCATTCTCTAGGATAGCACCTTGACAGTTATAGTTTTGTATTTAAGGCTGTGTTGGATAGTTTAGTAGTTTATCATGTGAATTTTCATACACAAAGGAATTACAGTTTTTTTCACATAAAGTGTAGTTTCTTTATCTGCTGAAAGGCTTTTAAGACCCAAGCATATTCCTGGTTTTAAAAGGCACAAGAAAAGCATGCAAAACAGTTGCACAAACTTTAGA
The DNA here is from genome assembly GCA_034509495.1 of Acestrorhynchus altus. Classification (NCBI taxonomy): domain Eukaryota; kingdom Metazoa; phylum Chordata; class Actinopteri; order Characiformes; family Acestrorhynchidae; genus Acestrorhynchus; species Acestrorhynchus altus. The sequence continues at coordinate 17,832,229 of CM067517.1, read as the reverse complement.
TAACTTTACCAATCTGATCTGGAATAGTCCTTCTCCATGTGTCAGATTCACAGCTGCAGTGGGATGATCCAGATACTTAATAAAATGCTTAATAATAAAATAATTAGAAGAACTCTGATAACCAAGTAAAATTTTATTTACACCAATAGAGGTAATTGTCTGCAAATATGATATAAAGTAAGTAATTATAAGTTTTAGTTTTCATTTATTTGAGTAAATATTGGAGTTCTTACCAACAGAAACCCCTGTGGGCAAGTACAGTTGCAGTACAGTGGCAATGCCTGGGCTCCCCTAGTCAAAATTAGTTTTACTGTGAACAGTTAAACAAGTCGATGATGAAATGATCTCCAAAAGGCATAAGGTTAAACATTCCCATTGTATTTTAAAAGGCCCTGAAGCAAAACTTTGGGCACCCTGCAAGGTTGGTACCTAGTAGCACTCCCTTTGGCAAGTACCACAGCTTGCAAACTCTTTTTTTGTAGCCAAGAGTCTTTTCATTGTTCTTGGGATTTTCATCCATCCCTCTTCACAAAGGTCTTCCAGTTCTGTGAGATTCCTGGACTGTCTTGCATGCACTGCTCTTTTGAGGTCTATCCATACATTTACAATGATGTTCAGATCAATGGACTGTGAGGATCACGGAAATACCTTCAGCTGGGCATTTTGAGGCAGTCTGTTGTGGATTTTCAGGTGTCTTTTCCACTTTAGCTTTACTACAAATGGTGTTATGTTTGCTTCAATAATTTGTTGGGATTTTGTTTAATCCATCCTTCCCTTTACCTGAATTATTCCCCATGCCATTTGCTGCAACACAACCCCAAAGCATGATTCATCCACCTCCATGCTTAATGGTTGGAGAGGTGTTCTTTTCATGACAATGCCTTTCCTCAAGTCCTCAGGACTTCTTTCCAAAATGCATCAGGCTTGTTCAGGTGTTCTTTTGCAAACTTCTGACACTGAATTTTTGTCGTGAGGACACAGGAAAGGTCATCTCCTGAAGACTAGTCCATTATGGCCATATTTGTGATCAGTAGAACAATGAACTCCTGAGTTGGCAAAATCTTTCAGAAGGTCTTTTGCAGTAAAGCAGGGTTTCTGATTTGCCTTTCTCGCAAATGTATGAGCAGTTGTCTCCTGTTAATGGCCATTTCTTAATTTGGAACTGAGGACAACCTGAAAACACTTTACTATCTTCTTACAGCATTCTCCTCCTTTGTGGGCCTCAATCAAGTTCTTCATCAGTGGTCACAGGACACTAGCCACTGAAGGCTGATTCCTGGATATTGCTAGTTGGTGGACTGTCCACAGTGAACGCAATGTGTAAACACTCCAACAGCACTAATGTGTCTGATCCACTCATACCAGTCGAGAGAGAGAGAGAGAGAGAGAGAGAGAGAGAGAGAGAGAGAGAGAGAGAGAGAGAGAGAGCGAGCCTTCAGACCTTATCCTACCACTCAAACTATGGTCTCCCTACACAGCTGGATGGTAAAATGTGATGCCCTCAGCCTTAGAGCAAGAAAGACTATAGGTATCAAATCAGTTCCACTGAATAAAATAAAATTCATGCTTCATGATTTCCAGGCCTTTGGCTGCACCTCAAAGAAGATCTCAAAGAAAAAGACAGACAGGAAATGTAATATGCACAATGCTTTCAGATTTTCAGTAGATTGTGAGAAAGCACGGGATTCTTTTGTAGAGGGGGTATTTTAGTACCCCCTGTGTTGAAGTGTGTGTTTAGAAGACGATTTGTTGTACTTGCAATTATTGCCCACTAGGTGTCTCTAAGTGTCTGTAGTAGAATGTAGCAGTGCCTAATGCGTAAGTAAACACGCTTTTAAAGGGTTCATATATTCGATCAAGACTCGTGTTTATGCCTATTTTACACACAACATAATGGACTGTCAGTCAGTCAGCTACAGTACATATTATATTTTAACAGACTTCTCAGGTCTCTTGTTTTGGGTGTGTTTGTTTTCTGCAGTAACACTTCTTTCAGGGTTGTAGCCTCTCATTGTGAGAACAACACATTATAGGAACACATTTACCCATTTGTAACATAGTCTGTTTTTCTGAATGAAGATTCATCAGCCAGAGTTAACATTTCAAAGTTTCCAATATACAGATCAAATCTGTGCAGTGGATAAAAATGTATCAAATGCAGAATTAAAAGGAATTGTCTTTTTATGTCAGGATTAATAGTGCTTTGAGAACAAATATTCACTTTTTCATCTAAATTAGACATTTATTCAACTATTTTAACTCATCGTTTAGAGAGCCGACCTCGTGAACTCAAACTCTTCTAATATGAGACAAGTGTGTAAGGTTCTTAAAGTTAAGAAAAATCAATATCAATTGTTCAATTTTGAATGAAATGTTCAGTAAATCTGATTATTTTTTTCTCTCAGGTGAAAATTATAACTTTTTATCCATCTAAGGATACTGTTTTTGTGTAGTTCTACATTACAGGCTGGGGATTAACAAAGTTTTAGAATTCTGAATATTATTCATGATGAATATTACAAACAAGCTCCTACACCAAACCATTTACTGTGGCTGTTCATAATCCGATAAGGAACACTTCTATTAACCAAAGCTACAGGAAGATAAGATCATCCAACATCTGACGACTGTAGGATAAGGCTGAAGTAGTCTTTTGGTGTTCTTTAGGGTCCAGTGACCAACATAAACCATGTTATTACAGCACACTTTCCAGTTCCAGACAGTTCTAGTCATTTTAAAATCAAGCAACAACTGATCATTTAGTTTGAGAATTTCCCAAAGTATACGCTCTACAGTGACAGACACCGCTCTACCCCATTTCTTTTTACCAGCAGGTGCTGATGCAGTTCTCAAGGGTGAGCTGACTCTCTATGGAGCAGCAGCAGAGGTCACCAAAGTCATCGATGCACAGATATTTGGAAGCAGTCAGAAGAGGTGCTGCATTCTCAGATGTGATGTCAATATCACAAGTGTAGATGTACTGCAAGATGAGCTCCATAATGTCTGGTGTGTTGTCCAGTGATTAGGGAATTTATCTGTAAATAGTTACTGTCCCTTTATAGATACAGCCAGATTGCGTCGTCATGTGACTCTAACCAGGTAGTGAGGCTGAGAAGGAGAATTTGGGTGTGAGCAGTGTGTCTAAATCAGTCAATCCAGCATCATCTGCAATTCATCTTGTTCTAAATGTGGCATCGCGGGTATGTTATGTTTATATGTTCTCGCAGAGCATTATATTAACATACTTGTATTATTCCATTTGTTTACATTAGTTGTATGTATATACTGGATGGGTGATATACTTGTTTTGTGTGTTTAGTTTTACACTTTCTTGGTGTCAATAAACCTATGGACAGGAAAGCAGCCTTCCTCAGAGTCTTGATATTCAGGAAGAGTTATCTGACTGTCTAGATGCATTGCTGCTATGCAACGAGGGCAGTACAGTAAAACCACGGCCTTCTCAACGACTAGACATCGTGAGAGTAAGCTGGAAGACACAATACGCGCACTCACTGTACTCTCAGCCAATAGGATGATCAGTACAACATTTGACGTTTTAATTCATTGTAAAAGAAAACAGGCAATGATGACAGAGAAATCAGCAACATGGGAGGTGCGATCTCAAACCTCATGCTCTTCGGTGCGATCAAGAGCATCGTCCACAGCGTCTGGTGCTGTTAAAGCGAGAGCAAAGGCAGAAGCAGCGAAGCACGTCTTGCCTTCGCTGAACAGGAGGCTGACGAAACTCCAAAAGGCCGTTGGAAGTGCGTCAATGGAAGTTCTCAACTTCAAAGAAACAGCTGCAGCTGTCGCTGCCGAAGCACTGGAAACAGCGACTGATTTGATAAAAAATCCTCCCAATGAGAAGCATAACTGGGAATTATCTCCTTTAGAAGCCATCAGTCGAACTCAAGATTATGTTTTCAACCAAGAACAACAGTTGGATGAAAACAGCAACAAGTAATTTTTAATCTCAGCTAAGAGGAAATTGGCCCAAGAGCTGAGAGGGCAGCTTGGAAGTGAACAAATATAGAGAGGTTTCTATACATAAAACTGGAGGTTATCTCAAAAATAGCCCAAAAACGAACAAGCTATTATCAAAGTCTGACGATTCCTTCAAATTGTGTCTTCTACATAAAAAGCCACATCCACTGCGGAAATGTCGAGCATTTAGGGAGAGAAACCCATCAAGATCGTGAAGAGCTCTTGAAGGAGAACAATGTTTGCTTTTCTTTAAGTGTTGCTCCTCCACACTGCATATAGCAAGGAACTGCGAGAAAGCAAAATTCAGTGCGCTGAATGCACAGTGAAAGGCAAATCTCTACAGCATTTCACTCCTTGCCAGCACCTTGACAGTAGGAGGGATCCATCAGAGCACGGCGGGGAGGATGAACTCACTCTTTCAGTCATAGGTCAAACCCACTGCACCCAAGTTTGTGGGACCTCACAGAGACGGCGTTTCAAAATAAGCCTCAGAAAGGTTTATCCATCTGGTCTAGGGAGACAAAGCTAAGAGAGTTCACGCCTATATTAGGGATGAGAGCTGTGTGCTAACAGATCGCTAGTGACTTCCACATTTCTTTTTGAAGTCTTCAGTGACTCAAGTTTGAGCCCCTCTCTTATACTTTGAGAGAACGCAGGGTGAAGCAAGTATCAGGAAGAAGAGCCACGGGCACGGCGGAATTTAGATGGAACTACCGCCTCTCATTACCAAGCCCTCATAGAGTGTAATGACATCCCGAATAATAGGATTTTAGATCTTACACCTGATGTAGCACTCACCATCCCTTATCTGAAGTCATTACATTTGATCCCGGAGGTTGATCCAAATGCCCAATCATGCTTCTCCTAGGGCGTGACATGCTTGTGTTCACAAGGTCCAAGTAAACAGGTTAATGGTGCTCACAATGCACCTTTTATGCACAGAAGTTGGACTTAGGGTGGTGGTAGTTGGAAATGTGCATGTCCGGCAATGTACACAAGCCACCAACAATTTGCACATTCTATACCACTACTTCTGATCTTATAGACACCCTCACTTTTGACGATGTCCAAAATGTGTTTCACGTGAAAGGAAAATTATGGTAGATTCTGGTTAGCTAACACCTTCCAGCATACTTAGAGGAGTCATCATTGTGAGGCCGGACCACCCAGATGCCTAGTCTTCAGGAGAACCAAAGATGACAACCAAGAGCACCTTCGATTCAGGACGCGCACTTCATGAATATAATGCAGGAAGGACTTTGCAAAGACTCAAACAATAGTTGGATAGCGCCATTGCCTTTTGAACATCCACGCCCACGCTTCCCCAACAATAGAGATCTCAAGCATTGAAACGTGTCACATCTCAGACGTTAACCTTGACAAGAAGCCTGAAATGAGAGAACACTCTGAGCTTCTGCGGGTAAAAATGCTAGAGAATAACCATGCAGAGTTAGCTCCTCCACTAGTGAGGAGGAAGAAAGGTATTTACCCACATTCAGTGTGTACCACCCAAGAAAACCAAAACAAATTCGGGTTGTCTTTGACTCGAGTGCCCAGTTCAATGGCATATCCCTCAACGACGTGCTGTTAACTGGACCTGACCTAAATAATACACTCCTCGGAGTCCTGGTCCGCTTCAGAGAAGAAGCAACTGCCTTCACAGTAGACATTGAGCAGATGTTCTACTGTTTTCTAGTTAAAGAGGAGGACAGGAACTTCTTACGTTTCCTTTGGTATGAAGACAATGACCTCTCCAAAAGCATTGTCGACTATCGTGATGAGAGAGTCCATCGCCTTCGCAATAGACCCTCTCCTGCAGTGGCAATCAACGGTCTGCACCAATCTGTCCAAAGTGGTGAGTTTCATGTTGATCATGATGTTCAGCATTTCGTGATGCATGACTTATGTAGATGATGGGCTGAAGTCTCTACCCACAAATGGGGCTGCCATCAGCCTGCTTAAAAGAACACAGGATGGAGATCGCAGCAAGGAGGTCATGGAAGCTTTTCCACCATCTGATCGGGCAAATGATCTGAAAGAGTTAAACCTGGATGTCGATCAGCTTCCTATGCAACGTAGTCTTGGACTCGGTTGGAATCTCCAGACGGACTGTTTCCATTTCAGTGTTTCAGAGGAGATAAAGCCTTACACCCGACGTGGTGTCTTATCTATTAATCAACAGTCTTTATAGATCCTCTTGCCTTGGTGTGCCACCAATCACTATTCAAGGCAAGGCAACTTAAGAGAGGCCTACAGAAGGTAGTGGAGATTGGGATGCACCTCTACCAAAGGCCAGGTATGAAGAAGCTCTGCTAGCATGGAGAGCATCTTGACTGGAACCCCTCTCACCTTTCAATTCCTAGACAATAGACCAAAAATGTCACCTTCTCAGAAGCTGATACAGAAAAGAATTGTGTGTCTTCTGTGATGCATCGACAAAGGCTGGCTGCTGCAGTAGCTGCATTTGGAAAAATAACAGACTTCTGAAGGTGCACACAACCAGGTTGGGTTCACATGTAAAAGCTGGTTAGGCCCCACATCCAGAGCATACAATTCCCAGATTGGAGCTCTGTGCAGCTGTGCTTGCCATCGAGCTAGTTGACTTAGTGTCCACAGAACTGAACTTGTCATGCGCGTTGCATCTTACCATATACAGATAGTAAAGTGGTTCTGGGCTACATCCATAATGAATCCAGACGGTTCTATGTCTATGTTAGTAATCGGGTACTACGGATCAGAAGATCATCTAATCCGAACCAATGGTACTTCATACTCACAGATCAACAACCCAGCAGATCACGCGAAATCTCGCTTTTGTTGCTGCCGGACAACTCATCAACACCAACTGGTTGGTTGGACCTAAGCTTGCATTTACCCAAGCCAATGGTCCAAGAGAGAAGCTACAAACCTGTTGAGCGATATAAATTCAGATGTGCCACCTCTAGTGTCAGCCTTGAGCACAACAACCCTCCTGACCTTCTGGGTTTCAACGATTTGCCAGGTTTTCCTGGGAAGTTTACCACCTGTGCGGTGGCTCCGCCTTTGTTATATAGCTTACATTTTCCATGTCAAGGCAACCAGGAAATGACTCATGAGGCTGGCATTACTGGGTTGTAAGGCAGATGTCAAAGGAGGAGAGAAACTGCTTCAGCCATCATCATTAAAACAGTACAAAAATGAGGAATTATTGCCACAGGAGATCACACATCCAGGAACAGAAAAAATTCCTCACAATAGCCCTTGAAGGAACTTGGACCCCTTTGTTGCCATGGATGGTCTGTTAAAGGTTGGAGGTCGTCTTCAACATTCCAACCTTGATCAAAGTAAAAAAACTCCAGTAATTATACCAGGACAGTACCAGCAGCTTATACGACCATCCCAATACTATGAGCAGGTACACCACCAGGGCCGAATTTTTACTGAAGGTGCCATCCGCTTCAGCCGCTTCTGGATACTGGTGAAAGAGAAAACGAGCAGCATCATTCATCACGTGTGATTTGCCGACGCCTTAGAGAGCCCTTAGTAGTCAGAAATGGCTGACCTACCAGCAGCTCGCTGTCTGTCTACAGATCCTCCTTTTACACATGTTGACCTGGCTGTCTTTGGTCTCTGGATCATCTGTTCAAGACGGACTAGAGGTGGTCTTTTCTCAAACGCTACTGTAATATCTACTTGTATGAGTGTAGAGCCATTCATATCAAAGTCATTGAATCCCTTGAATCATCCAGTTTTATCATCAATGCCTTCAGATTTATCTATTTCAACCGCTGACCAGTTAAACACCTCTATTCAGATCGCGGCACCAACTTCATCAGTGCTTTCGTATGAGATGAAAATACCTTCCAACATTGACAGTACCTCAGTAAAAACTTACCTGTCAAGCCAAGGCTGTGCATGGACTTTCAATCCACCTCATGCCTCTCATTTTGGCGGAACTTGGGAGAGGATGATTATGCTGTGCAAGAAGAATTCTTGACTCTATGTTCATACAGCTGAAAGATAAACTCACTCATGAAGTGCTGACAACCTTTATGTCAGAGGTTGCAGCAATCATCAACGCTAGACCTCTAGTTCCTGTGTCAACTGATCCTGACGATTCATTCATCCTCACGCCTGCTGCTCTACTTACACAGAAGGTAAACATGGTACCAGCACCTCCAGGAGAGTTTGGAGTTAAGGACCTTTACAAGCATCAGTGGCGCCAGGTCCAGCATTTGTCTAACACCTTTCTGGGGATAGATGGCGAAACAGTTTCTTCCCAACACTGCAGCTAATGGCGAAGTGGTTGGTAACTCATCCAAACATTCAACCAGAAGTATCGCATCTCAAGAACATTCAATTCGTTAAGAAATGAATGGCCTCTGACTTAGACCCAGACCTTTCCAAGCAAAAGTACGACCGTCTTCGGTGTTGAGGTCAAGGTCTGCCGAGCAGGAGGATCTTCTGTCTTCCTTAGGCCTATCACGGAGATAGTGCTTCTCTTCTCTCCAAAGGGCTAAGGACTGTTGTGAACTAGAAGTGGCGTGACATTACGCCAGGCGGGGAGTGTGTTGTCCAGTGATTAGGGAATTTATCTGTAAATAGTTACTGTCCCTTTAAGAGATACAGCCAGACTATATGTCAAGTGTGAGACTTAACCAGGTAGGAGGCTGAGAAGGAGAATTGGGTGTGAGCAGTGTGTCTAACTAGTCAATCCAGCATCATCTGCAATTCATCTTGTTCTCTAAATGTGGGTATCGTGGGTATGTTATGTTTATGTCTTTGCAGAGCATTATATTAACATAATTTCAGTATTATTCCATTTGTTTACATTAGTTGTATATGTATATACTGGATGGGTGATATATTTGTTTTGTGTGTTTAGTTTTACACTTCCTTGGTTTCAATAAACCTGTGGACAGGAAAGCAGCCTTCCTCAGAGTCTTGATATTCAGGAAGAGTTATCTGACTGTCTAGATGCATTGCTGTATGCAACGAGGGCAGTACAGTCTGGACATTGGGATGTTCAGCTCAGTCTCAATTTCAGATCTTCCTGAGGTGCTGCAGGTGAACATAATTCTGCAAATGATAAATAAAACACAATGAACCTTCCTGAAAAAGATGCATAGAAATAGAACTTTCAAATGCTGCAGAGAAATTGTCCAACCTGAAATATTCACTGCGTGCACTGAGGATGACCTTGTGGGCTTTGAATTCACCCTCACCCACTTTGATGACTGTCTACAGCTACAGCTGTCTGTGAGTGGTCAAGTTTGCTTCTCACAAAGACTCCAGCTGCTCCTTCTGTTGTAGTCTGGGGGAAGAATGTGTGGAAATTTTAGAACAGTGATGATAGTGAGCAGTGAAAGTGATAGTGAGCAATGAAACTGATAGTGAGCAGAGAAACTGATATTGAGCAGTGGTGATAGTGAGCAGTAATGACAGTGAGCAGTGATGACTGAGCAGTGAAAGTGAGAGTGAGCAGTGATGATAGTAAGCAGTGATAGTGAGCAGTGATGAGAGTGAGGAGTGATGATAGTGAGGGGTGATCCCAGTGAAAGTGATAGTGAGCAGTGATGACAGTGAAGAATGATGATAGTGAGCAGTGATGATAGTAAGCCGTGAAAGTGATAGTGAGCAATGATTTTAGTGAGCAGTGGTGATAGTGAGCAGTGATGACAGTGAGGAGTGATAATAGTGAGCAGTGATCCCAGTGAGCAGTAAAAGTGATAGTGAGCAGTGATGACAGTGAGGAGAGATGATAGTGAGCAGTGATGATAGTAAGCAGTGAAAGTGATAGTGAGCAGTACTGTTAGTGAGCAGTGATAACAGTGAGCAGTGATGACAGTGAGAAGTGATGATAGTGAGCAGTGATGCCAGTGAGCAGTGAAAGTGATAGTGAGCAGTGATGACAGTGAGGAGTGATCAATCAATCAATCAAAGTTTATTTACTATATATAGCGCTTTTTACAACAAGGAGTCGTCACAAAGTAGCTTTATATAAATCCGGGTCCAAGCCTTAAATGAGCAGTCAGTGGACAAACAGTGGCAAAGAAAAACTCCCTCAGGCTAGGCGGAAGAAACCTTGAGAGGAACCAAGGCTCAAGAGAGGAACCCATCCTCCTCTGTTCGACACCAGAGAGCATAAACAAAAGCACAATACTTCACAATAGAAAAGTAGAAAAGAAAAGAAATGCATATATACAGTAGAGAGGAGGGTAAAGATAAAAGTTAAAGATAAAAGTTGTGATACATGTATGAATGAATAATGGCAGTGGAAATTTAGTTAGTATGCCAGCCAGTGTTGGTAATGAATGCAGGTTGCGTAGTCTAAACTAGCAGATGGTATTAAGAAGTGGATGAGTAGAGGGGTGGACCGGTATCCACCAGGCATCAGGGGCAGCTCGGGCATGTGGGGGAAGAGAGGGAGAAAGATTAGTGCTCCTGTAGAGGTGTTAATGAAAAGCCTACATAAAGAGAAAGGTTGTCAGTCATGATTTAAAGATGTAGAGTGTGTCTGAGTCCCGAACAGTAGGGGGAAGGCTATTCCAAAGCTGGGGTGCTTTGTAAGAGAAGGCTCGTCCCCCAACAGTGTGCTTTTTAATTCTGGGAACTATCAATAGGCCTGCGTCATTTTGTGTCATTCAGTTTTTAAGTGTGAGGAGGTGAGGTTGGATCGAGATTATGAATCTTTAGTCGATTCTTTTCTATTTTGACATTAAAGAATGTCATAAAGACATCACAAGGGATATCAGGTGGTATCCCGTCAGTGATATCCCATGTTGTTGATGCTGGTTCATTAAATACCTTCATTAAAGGTATTAAACGAGTATCTAGGGTTGTCTTTATTTTTATCTATTAGCGATGCAATATATAATGATTTTCCTTTAACTAAGGCATCTTTATAATCTGTGAAAGTAAGTTTCCATGCATCTCTGAAAATTTCTAATTTTGTTTGCCGCCATGATTATGATGATAGTGAGCAGTGATGACAGTGAGCAGTGAAAGTGATGACTGAGCAGTGATGACAGTGAGCAGTGAAAGTGATGACTGAGCAGTGATGATAGTGAGCAGTGAAAGTGATGACTGAGCAGTGATGATAGTGAACTCACCCACTGCTGTAAATCAGAGCGGCTCTCTGACAGACTGACGCTCCTCACAGCACCGAAAACCAGCTGCTCTTCCCAGAGAAACAGATGTTTATTCTCACTAGCTCTGCTAACCTACACGAGCTCTGCGGCGCTTCCGGCTACGCTGGTTCCTATGGAAACAGGCTCTAAAAACAGATAAGATAAAATATTAAAGAAAAATAGGAATGACTTTAAACACCATCAGAGACTTTCTCCTGTTTATCTTTACAAAACACACACACACAAAAATTATATATATATATATATATATATATATATATATATATATATATATATATATATATATACACAGAGAGAGAGAGAGAGAGAGAGAGAGAGCGAGAGCATCGTGTTGTGTTTTTGATTGTCAATAATAATTAATAAACATTGCAATATTTTCTGTCAATCACAGCTGGAGTTGGGGAATGTATATATGTATATATGAAGGTTGTGTCAGGAAGGGCATCCGGCGTAAAACTTGTGCCAAAACTATAAATGCGGATCATTAATATGATGATTATAGTTTTGGCACAAGTGTTACGCCGCATGCTCTTCCTGACGCAACCCTCACCGTTTATCCGGGCTTGGGACCAGAAGTGCACAAACTACACCCCTAATGGCTGGTTACAGTAAATTCTCATATGAAGTCTGTGAACTACTGTAACAGAGCTGGAGAGACATTACATGCTGTGCTTAGAACAGAGCTGTTGTGTCAAGCTTCATGCAATATGTTTTGGCAAGAGCTGTTCTTTTTTGTAAAAAATGAGTGCAAAAAAATAAAAAAATTCAAATTATTACAGAGCAATGTTCATTAAAAGACTGCATTAAAAACTCAGTATCATCAGAATCTATATTAAAATCATAAAGTGCTGAAAATTGGTGAGCTGATTCCTGAGTTATGATGTAACAATTCCTCTTCCTCTAAAGAAACCCAAAGACTCCCTGAGCTAATTCAGTCATCAGATGTTGGATAATCTTATCTTCCTGTAGCTTTGGTTAATAGAAGTGTTCCTTATTTGGATTATAAACAGCCACAGTAACTGGTTTGGTGTAGGAGCTTGTTTGTAATATTCATCATTAATAATATTCAGAATTCTATATCTTTATGTTAATCCCCAGCCTGTAATGTAGAACTGCCAAAAAGTATCCTTAGATGGATTAAAGATATAATCAGCCATTAGGGGTGTAGTTTGTGCACTTCTGGTCCCAAGCCCGGATACACGGTAAGGGATGTGTCAGGAAGGGCATCCAGTGTAAAACTAAAGAGAGCAGCCGAAAGAAGAAGAAGAGTCTAGATCAGAATAACACCATGTACATGTTTCTGTTCATAAAGTACTGACATTATTTTTCTACTGTATAAAATGATTGGCGTGCTTGTCTTGACTTTGATTTAGAGCAGAACCAGTGTGTGCCATTAGCGCCCTCTGCTGGTCTGGCATAATCACGAGGATGTGATGAGTCACACGTGCTTTATTCTACTATATAAACTGACATCATATTGTTCTATATTATTTTAGTAAATATGGCATATAATGTTCACACTTTTCTGATGTTCTCTGTAAATAATATTTCTATGTTTAAAATGCTCAAAACATTGAAATCAAATGAACCAGGCTAATCTTAAACTTATTATTTCTGTAATGTCAGAGCTGGGAGACCTGATAGTTACTGTATTGATAATATTTTACTCTTGCAACTGGGCAGAAGTGATTACAGTTTTTCCCAACTGCTAAAACACTAAATCCCAATGGCTGAACAGAGTTCCCAGTTGCCTAAACTCATTTAGCTAACTGTTCATTCTGCTGTCAATACATTATAGTATTTCACCTGGTAAAGACTACTTGCAGATCTTGCTTATATTTTATCAGCAAAACTCAGCAGCACTCTAATGCATGCCATCCTTACTGCTAAACACAAGTGGCAATAATTGTGAACACAAATTAAGTGCACATGTCACTGATTAAACCCAACCTCTCAAATTTGATTTCAGTTTTTTCCAATGATGTGACACAATGGATAGAAGAAACTATGTGAGAGGACGAGTGCGTATGCAAGGTGGGGGATGAGGATGAGGAGGAGGAGGGCAAGGAAGAGGAAGAGGAAGATAACGATTGGAAATATCCAAGGAAATTTGAGCAAATATCATACATCATAGATCTTGTCCATGGTCTGACAATGAGGGAAGCAGATCTTAGACTGCAATTCAATTTGAGATGATTTTCTGTGTCCACCATAGTAAGGACATTCAGTGAAGAGAACAGGTACAGTATTCTACTGTATTTTTTGTAATTGCAGATTTACTGTACTACAGTATATGCAGCTGTTTCAGTAGACATTTGTAAAGTTCATCACTGTATGTATTGTACTGATATGAATTTTTGTAACTGCAGATCTACTTTTTGTAGAGTTGCAAGGTTAATACATGCAGGTGGAAGGACAGCTATATTGACTCAGGAGCAAGAGACTGTTATAGTGTGCATGGTCCTTCATGATAATACATTACGATTCAGACAAATCCTGGAATGAGTGATACAAGACAACACACACCTAAAGGGAATTGACAGTGTGAACATTTGCACAATAGACTGTTTCCTCCATTGTAACAGGATATGAATGAAACAAGTATACAGAATACCTTTTGAACACAAATCACCATGGGTAAAAGAATTGTGAGCTCAGTATGTGCAAGGCTCTAATACAGATTGTCTATAGTCCTTCCACATACTATGTGAATGACATTACTCTTCAATATATACAATGTATTTGCATCAGAGGGGCATACAATGCACTTGCAACCTAATTGTACTCTACAGTATAGCAGTCTCTTTATGACTTACAAATGTCTGCATACAATATATTGTATTTCTTCAAAGACAATATTTGATTTGGAAACAAGGGGCAGACCCCATGCATTCATCTTTGTCAATGAAGCAGGCTTCAATCTAACAAAGAAGAGAAGGAAAATGTGATTGGACAGCAGGCTAATTTTGAAGTCCCTGGTCAACAAGATGTCAATGTCCCAATCTGTGCCGCTGTCAGCAACCATGAGGTTCTATATTGCCATGTTATACTCAGGCCATATAGCACCCAGTACCTTCTAAGATATCTTGTCACTCTCAAGAGATATTTAATTTAAATAGCAGGGTCAAGAGCTAAATGAGAATCCCATTCCCATCTATGTGATAGTGTGGGACAATGTCAGTGTCCTCCAAGCTGCTCAGGTAAGGGAATGGTTTAACATTAATGGGCAGTTCATGAACTTTTACCTCCATCCATACTCGCCTTTCCTGAATCCTACTGAAGAGGATTTTCTCATCTTGGAGATGGAAAATGTGATAAACAATCCTACATCAGAGTAAATCTGTTGCAAGCCATGGTATTATTCTCTGGTGATATAGAGGAGGAATTGTGTCAGGGATGGATACAGCACACAAGAGGCTTCTTCCCCAATGCCTCAGGAGGGAAAATATTGCTTGTGATATTGACAAAGTGCTCTGGCCTGATTCAGCCCAAAGACAAGAGGAAGCACATTGATCACCTGTTTAGTCCTTTGATTTTTGTCCCTTTGTACAAAAGTACACTGTAAGTGCATTGTACATTTTGACTAGTTACACGTTCATATCAACAAAGAAAAAAATTGCAGATGAGCTACTATGATGTAAAAAATTTTATTCATCAATGACAGAAGAATATGAATATGAAATAGAGAGAGAGAGAGACAGAGAGAGAGAGAGAGAGAGAGAGAGAGAGAGAGAGAGAGAGAGAGAGAGAGGAAATCAAACACAGGACAAAGCCTTAACCATCAAATAATTGCCAAAATAATAACAATAATAATAATAATAATAATAATAGCATAATAATAATAATAATAATAATAATAATAATAATAATAATAATAATAGCATAATAATAATAATACTGAAAGTAAAAATAATAATACCCAATGTAAAGAGGCTTACCATGTATGACTTATGTTATATTACAGTTGATGCGTCAGGAATTCATTTTCTTCATTTTAGTTTCTAATTTCTGTCTATTATTATTATTATATTGTTATATTATAATTGTATATTTTATATATATATATATATAGTTGTTGTTTAGATATTATTTAATAATAATGTTGGATAATCATCACGTGTTGCAGAGACAAAAATAATCAAACACAGGACATGTCCCTTGGCTGTAATTGCTCAGAAGTCAAAAAGACCTTGGACTTTCACTGTCTTCGGGTGTTTGTCTTTCAGCATCACTGAAAAGTGGAGCAGCGCTCTCTTCTGCGGTGTCACCTGCTTCTCTGAAAACACCGCCATGTGCTGGTGACCGCCTGACCGTGCTGCCCCTTCCCCCCGAGGAGAAACAAATAAATAAACAAGCAAACAAATAAATAAACAAACCGCCTCCAATCACACGCCGCGTCCCCGCATGACGTCACTTCCTACACGAGCGGGTCGGTGTGTCAGCTGGAGCGGCGGCGGCGGCGGCGGCGCGGCTCTGACTGCGCTGTGTGTGGGGCTCAGGAAGCTGCTGCTGCGGCTGTGACCCGTCAGTCCGCCGCGCTGTCTGGCGGAGTAACGCTGACAGTAACGGTCACCCATGGTAACGCTTCTCCTCTGATAACCGGGCTCTGTGTGTGTGTGTGTGTGTGTGTGTGTGTGTGTGTGTGTGTGTGTGTTTGTTTGTTTGTTTGTGTGTGATGGTTTAGGGGCTTCGTCGTGTGGCGCTGCTGATCCAGCACTGGGGCATGTCCTCGTAGCTGGAGCCTCATTGGCCTGTTGTGACTGCCTGCTCCAGGACTCAGGACTGCTCAGCAGTTCTTCATCCAGCTCCTGAACACACATCATCACACATTTCCTCTGTTGTGTTTCTGCATTTTTCTGTATTCCAGCAGGGACGCGTGTCTATCAGTAGGAAAGTGAGTCACTAAGTTGATGGAAGTCAATTTCAGAATTCAAAATATGAATATAATCCCTCTTAACAGAACTCACTCCTGTTACTGTTCTGGGTTACGTCGTTGGTGTGTTTAATGGGAGTGTGAATAATCGATTCGGTGATATACAGAGTCATTCCGTGTGGTTTAATACGAACAGATGTCCAGAGAAACCAAGGCTGGACGATGTGTTTTAGCTGAATGGTCATATACGATACGATGTATGATGTGAAAAATACAACGGAAAAAAATGTACACCCGATGAGCTGTGGTAGCAGAAAAAAAGGTTTGTGCAAAATTGAAACGGAGCGTTACTGAAAACACTTTAAAGCTCTGTATAAATGAGATCACGTCCTCATATCCTGCTCTGTTTATATCCCGATATAGATCGAAATATCAATATATTGCGCACTCCTAAGAAACTAAACAGGAATGTGGTAAAATAGGCTTGACATATTTAATGTCTCTAAAAGCTACCTCAGTGAAAACTTTAACAACTTTTTATATCCTGCTATACAGTGCATCCAGAAAGCATTCACAGTGCTCCCCTTTGCACAAGTTTGAGCCTTAATTATCATTTTGTCTGTCAAACATAATAACCCATGATGACAAAGTGAGAAACGTTTGTTATAATCTTTGCGAATTTTATTTAAAAAATATAACATGTACATAAGTATTCACAGCCGTTGTCATTACACTGAAAAATGAGCTCCGGTGCATCTTGTTTCCACTGATTACCCTTCAGATGGTTCTACAGCCTGTGGTAAATTCAGTTGATTGGACATGATTTGGAAAGGCACACACCTGTTTATACTATATGATGTGAGATATATATATATATATATATATATATATATATACCAGAAACCAGGCACTGCTCATCACCTAGCCAATACCATTCCTACAGTGAAGCATGGTTGTGGAAGCATCATGTTTTTATACAGCAGAAACTGGGAAACTGGTCAGGGTCAAGGGAAATATGACTGCAGCAATGTACAGAGACACCCTTGATGATCACCTGTTCCACAGCTGGACCTCATACTTGGATGAAGGTTTATCTTCCAACAGGAGAACAACACTAGGCACAAGATAACAAACGACAAATAACCCAGATTTAAATCTGATTGAACATCTCAAGAAATTACTGTGAACTGACGCTCCCCATCCAGTCTGTTGGAGCTTGAGAGGTTCTGCAAAGAAGAATGGGAGAAACTTCCCAAAAATAGGTGTGCTACACTTTTAGTATCATACTCAGAAAGACTTGAGGCTGTAACTGCTGCCAAAGGTGCTTCAACAAAGTACTAAGCAATGGCTGTGAATACTTATGTAAATGTTATATGTTTGTGTTTTATTTAAAAAAATTTAAAACAAACAAACTTTTCTCACTTTGTCGTAATAAGGTATTGTGGGTAGACTTTTGAGGAACAAAATGAATTGAATCCATTTCGGAATGAGGCTGGTACATAACAAAATGTTGAAAAACTGAAGCACTGTGAATACTTTCCAGATGCCCTGTAGATTTAAATATTAATATAATGTGTTATCATTAGCCATTAGTGTTTTCACCCATTACAGTTCCAGCCTGGATCAATGAACTCAGACATGACTGGGTGTATCATGGGAATTCCCTTTTTAAGTGTTTATTTGAGATCAAAAATACCCAAGTTCTGTAGGCCTGGGCAATATACAAGGAATTAGGAACACAGAAGACCAAGCACAGTGTGTTATGATGTTTTGTAAATCAATTTCCCGAGAAGATGAGATGTTACAGACAGCTAGTGTAAAAAGTCTACAGAAATGTAGATCTAACAGTCAGTGTAGGATTGACTGACAAACATGTCATAGTTGCATTCATTGTAAGTGTCTGCAGCCATAACACCATGGTAACATTGTTGTTAAACACACTGGCCTTTGTTGTCGCATGTACAGCTGCCGCCAGTGCTCCCGCTTTCTTTGTCATGCAGAACGAAACTAGTTCTGAGGTGTAAATGCAGGATGGTTACTCAGTCTCTCTTGGTTGTTTGCACAGGCCTGGCCCTCTTGCTGATTCAGTACTTGCTCTCTTCAGTTGCCTCTGGTGTCCTACCTCTCGTCACTGACCGCTCCTTGAAGGAAAGGTGAACTGAGCAGCTGTTCTGGAAACTTACAGACAACTGTGGCAGTGGACTAGCAGAGGAACGTCAGAGCAGGTAAGATTTCTTAGTATTTACTCTGCCATGTGTGTTGGTTTTGCTCTTGATCTGAGCATTTATGGTGGCTATGCTGGGCAGTTCTGGGCTGAGGGGACTGGATTTGAAAACAAGTCATTAATATTCCGACTCTACTAATACAACTGTGTAACAAAGTAACTAACTGAGAATTTTCATAGGCATAAGTCTGTAACGTGGTACCATAGTAAATGTAGGAGTAGTGTAAAAACCATCAGTCATTTGCTCAAACTTACTTGTGTAGTTGATTTGAATTCACTGGGTATGTCTTTCTCAGAGTCTCACAAGCTACTTAACACTGTGATGTGAAACCATTTGACATAATATTTTAAAACTAATTCAGAATTTCCGAGTAAAGACTTGTATTCCATACCTATGCACAAAAATCTTCTCGTGCAAGTAAAAAGCAGAGTTGTTCCGGGTTTTTTTGCAGTGAAAACCAGGACAATGCAGACCTTGAAATTCCTCATCTTCAGATAATGTTCTCAGTGATCTCAGTGATTTGAGTGTGATGATTTTTGGTGCCAGACAGGCTGATTTCAGTGTTCCTAGAACTGCTGATCTCCTGGGATTTTCAGCACAACATTCTCTAAAGTTCAGTCAGAATGGTGCTTTAAAAAAAACATGTCTAGAGAGAAGCAGTTCTGCAGACAGGAATTGCTTGTTGATGAGAGTGAACAGGGAATAGAGAGCCTAGTTGGAGCACAAAGGGTCACAGTTACTTAGAAAACCACTCTGTACAACTGTTGTGAGCAGAAGGCACATCATGATTAAATTTTCAGTACACCCACGCATAAAATTGTTCTAGATGTAGCTAATGGATGTAACACATATTGAAATGTACCTTTTATTAAAAATTTTTGTAAGAATACAATTACTATGTAAATTAAAAAAACTATGTGAGGTTTGTTTCAAACATGTGCCTTGTAGTGTCCCAATATAAGGCTCTAGACCCAAGCTAGACCCAACACAGTAGCCACATGTTAACATGCCAGTCACAGTGTAACACTACAGTGGTAATATAACACTAACACTAGAAACAGACATGGTCATAAATTTTCATTATTGATGAGAAATGAGTTGAATTGCTTGACTGTTTAATGCCGTCCCATGCTCTCTAATTTGATTGAATGCTGTTTTGTCTCAGTTGTCATTCGTTTGTGGGGCAGGGCCATGGAGGCACCTGAGGGGGAAGGCCGCACATTCATGCAGGTGATCAGTGAAAAGTACAGCCCGGAGAACTTTCCATACCGCCGCGGCCCAGGAATGGGGGTGGTTGTCCCGTCTGGCCACCAGGGATCTCCTATGAAAGGTGAAGCAAGTTTTTAGAGACACATACCATCAGCAGAATGTGAATTTAGTCAATGGGGGAAAACAGTGGTTTGATATTGGTGTTGAATTTGGTAACTATATGTTTGTTAATTTGAATCCACAGACCATTAATTGTTCAAGGTGTTTTTATTTTTTTACCCCATCAGACCGCCTGAACCTCCCCAGTGTTTTAGTCTTAAATGCCTGTGGAATCAGTAGTGCGGGAGATGAAGCAGAGATTGCTGCATTCTGTGCTCATGTGGTTGAGTTGGACCTGTCTCACAACAAACTCCAGGACTGGCATGAGGTGGGTTACTTAAATTCGATCCTCAAAAAACAGGATTGTGACAGGATGCAGTCTTAGTAATGGTAATGGCGTGGAGAACCCACTGTGTTAAGAGTGGAACTTAAAAAACTTCAAAAAACAAAACATAAAATTATGTCCATTTTCTACTCAAATTAAAAGTGGAAGTATGGAGCCAAAAATACTTGAATGAATGTCTGCATTTAAACACATGCAATGATTATTAAGAAGTAAAAGAAAGAAAAAGCTTTAAAAAGTGTAGTGAAGTAGTCATTCAGATTATACAACAAGGAGTGTAAAAGATTTCAGGAAACATAACAATACCCATAAGAATACTAGACAATATAGACACGACATAAATTGAGAGATATTACATGATATATACATTATATATACAACAGTCCTGATAGGCCAGCAGTATGTGGAGTTAAAGGGAGTTCAGTAGTTTAATGGTTTGTGAGAAGAAGCTCTTGCTGAGTCTGGCAGTTTTGCACCGCATGCTGCAGTAGCGTCTTCCAGATGGCAGAAGACTGAACAGTCCATGGTGTTTGTGGTCACTGATTATCCTGGTGGCTCTGCTGAGGCAGCATGATGGCTATAGTTCTTGTATGGACAGAAGTGGGCTTCTGATGATTTTCTTTGCCATCCTCACCACTCTGGAGTGACTTTTGGTCTGAGGTAATGCAGCTGCCGTAGCTGACAGGGAGACTGGTGGTCAGGATATTCTCTATAGTGCCTCTGTAGAAAGTTGTGAGGATGGAAGGGGGGAGATTTGATCTTCTCAAAGAAGTGATGGCTTCTGTGCTGAGTGACCAGCAAAGCACTTTTGTAAATCGCTCTGGATAAGGGCGCCTGTTAAATGTAGCAAATGTATGGATAGTGATAAGGATTTGGTTGGATGTTGTAATAAAGTTAAGGCAGTTGATGGACACTTTTCCTGCTTATGACTGAAATTTAATAATGGATATTTAAAATATAAAGTAACAATTCATTTAAGAAAAATCAATACAGTTATGGCTATATTTGTAGGGTCGGTTGATAAATGTAAATTGCATTTATCACAATATTGTTGAATGAGTAGTTCCATTTATTTGGTAAAATTATTCATTTATTTTTAAAAAATCATCGCATAGTTTTCAGATTAAAAGCCTGCATTAATGTTAGCGTCAAAAGAACTAAACTAAATCCAATTCAAATATTTGTATTGAAACTGTGTTGTACAAAATCTGTATTTGTATTTAGATCTAAATTAATATAAAAGTAGTAAAATTATGTTAATTGAACATTTGAACACAAAGATATTAATATTGGAATAGTAACAAATTATAATTACTGAAGTACTTTTCACATCTCATGTGTTTTTGTATTTTCTATGCAATTGTTTATGTCTATCTAAGGTTTTTGACATTTAACCTTGCTAGATGTTTAAAATAACACTCAATTTAGGCATCATACAAACATTTAATATTTTATACCATGCATCCATAGCACATTATTACACATAAACATAATCAAAATACTTACAGTGAATGATACATGAGTACATAATATATGGAGTGTATGTGTGACTCTCATTTTGATTTCATTATTCCGAACATTCTGCCGGGCTCTTTTCAGATCAGTAAGATTGTGGCAAACATTCCAAACCTGGACTTCCTGAACCTCAGCTCAAACCCACTGAGTGAAGCAGTGCTGGAGCCAGACTCTGCTGAAGCTTTCTCCCGACTTCGTCGCCTCGTCCTCAACAACACTCGGGTGTCCTGGGACATTGTGCACACCTTCATGCACGAGATGCCTGAGTAAGATCACCAACTTTCAATGTCAGCATTCTGTGTCAGCTGCTGTTGCGACCCCCTGAAAGAGACCAGTACACAATGAGTCTGGCCTTGAGATGCTCTAAAGTCTGTAATGTATACTTTTGAAGTCTGCACACATTTACTGATTTGCCAAAAAAAAAAAAAAATCAAGAATAGCAACGACAGCTGACAAACCCAAGGTTTTATTGTGTCCATATTGTGCACCATTTTTGTCTATTTTTATTTTTCTTGCATCCTTTGAACTTTGCAGCTGCTTTATACACTATGTAAATAATTCTGGATGAATAGACCAACAGAAATTCTTCATAACTTCAATAAAGTGTTAAGAAGGTTTCTGCTTTCTCCTGTAAAGTTTTTTTAGAGATAAAGCAATTTTAGAGATGCTTGTTTTTCACTGGTCAGCGACAGTATGTTTGCAGTTGAGCTTGAAAAGGATTTTAACATAAACTATTTGTAAAAAAAATATTTTGTTATTTTTTATTTATGTTGGAAAAAATAAATAAGAAAGCAATTCAATACTGGTATTTAACAAATGTATGCAAGGTGCTAGCCACAGTTTAAGATTTGTGGAGTCAGAGTATTTATACATTTTCCGACCTTTCCTAACAGGGATTCTGAACAAGCCATAGCCATAACAAGCTGATTAATGTCTGAGACCTTGGTAAAAGTTGTCTGAGATCTCTTGAGGTGCTCAAACATGTCCACGGAGATCCTCTTCTTTTTTCACTCTAAAATTGTATAAAACTAAAAAAAAATCTCATTTAAAACAACAACAAGAATCTTCTTTTATTTAATAATAACATTATACAATATTAATAGTACTTATGCTGCTGTTTATGTCTACCCTAATATTTATATTGTGTCTGCATATATTCTGTGTTCAGTTACTAGGAAAGTAAGACTTTTGGTCAAAAGTGTAGCTGCTTGTTTACTAAGCATATGACAAAAAAAATCTTCAATCTTTGATCTTAACTTTATGCCATTGGAAAAGAAGGTCTGTAAGCTGAGAACCTCCAACCCAGACATTAACCCTATTTAAACTACCCTTGTTTGCAATTTAGTGCTTTGTGAATTTGCAGCTATTCCTCTTGAGTTGAAACCAAAGTGTAAGTATCATAAAAGACTTTGCTTTCCCTTGTCATTCGTGTGTGTATTTTCTAGACTGGAGGAACTGTTCCTGTGCCTTAATGAGTATAACACTGTGATGGCATCTGCAAGCCCGTGTCCTTCGCTTCGACTGCTTCACATTACAGACAACAATCTGCAAGACTGGAATGAGGTGCGAAAGTTTGGTTCAATGTTTCCCTCTCTGGACACGCTTGTGTTGGCTAACAACAACCTAGGCTCCATTCTGGATTCTGGAGACAATATTCGCAGACTCTTTCCAAACTTGCGCACCATTAATCTGCATAACTCAGGTGAGATTTCTTCAAGTTTCAGGTTTCTTGAGTGTAATATAATTACTGTGAATAATTACAGTTGAACTGATGAAAACAATTTTTTATTATGTTTTAATTGTAAAACTTTCTTTTAATTAGCAATTAACAATATTGGCAATATTAGAATTATCGTTATGTATATAGTTATCCATAGTGTATGTAAATAATGAATGGAAACAGAAATGTTGTTTGGAGTTGTAGCTCTAAATCTGCTAATTTGTCTTTATTACAGAATAGTTTTTCTAATACTGCAATTTGGCAGGCAGCTCAATACTCTTTCAGGATATTCAGTGCTTGTACTTGTATTTAAATAAACCAGTACATCTGTAATTGTATTTTACCTGCATTTGAGTAGTTATGTATTGATAAAATTCATTTAAGATACTAGGTTTTAATAATTAAGCTTTTGATCCAATAAACATTGGTGTTCAGACTATGATTTTCCTGCCGTAGCATTGTTTAATATCAAGAACCATGAGAACCCTGCCATTATGTTTGTGTGCAGGTCTTAATCGTTGGGAGGACATTGAGAACTTAAATTTCCTACCCAAGCTGGAGGAGGTGAGGCTGCAGGGCATTCCTCTGCTGCAGACCTATACCAACACGGAACGACGCAGTCTCATGATAGCACAGTGAGTGTCTCATTCTCTCCTACTCAGACTTTCCTTTGGGACTGAAAATGAAAACCCTGTCTGCCTGTCTTCTCCAACCACAGACTGCCATCTGTAACTAGCTTGAATGGGAGCGTGGTGACTGAGGGAGAACGAGAGGATGCAGAGAGGTTCTTCATTCGCTACCATCTTGATCATCCCGAGGAAGAGCTGCCTCATAGGTACATGTATTCAGTGCCCAGCAGAGCTGAACCTCAGTTTCTTAATAGATAAACATGGTGCTTTAAAAAGGTCTGCTCAAAATATGAATCTGCCAAAATATGATTTAACTTCAAATGTGCTTTCAGATTTTTGTGGCTTTTTTATTGAGGCCTCAGGGTATAACAAAAGTCTTGGTTTGGGCATGTCAGTCCTGTACACTGTTGGTACAGCAGGAGATAAGCAGCAAAAAGGTTTCTGCTTATTTCTTTATAAATTAATTTAAGAAACAAATTGACTTGAAGTTACCTTAGCCTGGCATATTGCCAACAGCATACAGCTGAAGGTAGGAATTCTCCAATTTTTGCAAGATAAGACCTACCTGTACCCACTTTTACCCTTATTTGGGGTAAAAGGGCTGAGTTTCCCTCTAAGCACACATTAAAGATCAAATGCAATTGTGGAGTGAACATCATAAAACTCTCTCTAACATTTAAGATGATCTAAAAATGATGAAACTGTAGAGAAAAGTTTCTGTGTAAGTAACCACGCTTACTGTCAGCACTGCTGTTTTACTGTGTAACAACCAATCACTGTAGAGAGACGGGATTATTTCTGACCTAAGTCTAGCAGCAAGGAGGGAATTCAAGGAGGGAAGTCTTTCACACAGTCAGGCCCCCCTTATCAAGCACAGCCATTAATGTGAGATATCCCGCATGCCAGTGCACGTTCCACATGAACATTATCAGCTGTCTAATCTAAGGATCTTGAAATGGATAGTTACATTTTAAGGCACTAATGAATCATTGTCTTCAGAGTGTCCAAATCATGAATTGGAATTCATGTTTTTGACGGCACTATGATCTCCTACAGTTCATTGGTAATTTATAGTAAACATCGTAGTTCACTATATGAGCTAAATATGTGCCAAAATGCAACACTGAGTCTCATTACTCAGCAACACAGTGCAAAGAATGGAGCTGAACTCTGTGCTCATATGGCTGGCTAGCTTAGCCACTGGTTGCTGTGATGTTTTAACCTGTAATGTTCGTTCATTAATGGGAGGCTTATGTTTGTAAGTTGCATAATGAAGGATTATTCAATGAAAAGCACAGATCTTAACTATCTTGAATTCAGAATTCAATTCGTGTGTGTGTGTACGGAGCATGAAATACAGCTCAGACACTCATGACCAGTGCTGGTGTGTTGCTTATGTGGAAGTGCATGAATTCAATTGTGTTTCTACCACTACTTATTAAAAGAAATAGTCTGTCCCTATATAGTGCTCTACTAATGAGGGAATAGGGATCCATTTTGGTCACTGCCCATGTATTTTTTTTGGGATGTGTATCCCGAACCTGGAATACACTTTACACCTCTACTGAGATCTATTCTTGTTGTCGTCATTTAAAGGTGGCATAGAATACTTTTATTGATTTTATTATTTATTGCATTTATTTTCATTGTCGGGCACCTTTAAAGAGTTTAATTGCGTCTCTTCCAGTTTGTACAAGCATACAGTTGATGATGATGTACACATTATCATGAGAATATAAAGGTTTATAAAGGTTTGAGCAATAATAAAATATACATTTTCCCCCAAATATAGTCACACTTCCGAGACATGTTGCATGTTAATGAGATTTGGTTCTTTATTTTTGCTCTACAAGGTGAATTCTCATGTAGCTTGAAAGTTTAAATAGTAACATTTAACAGTAACTTTAACATTAGGTTTTCAACATTTTTTAAGATGATTTTTAAGATTTTTTATGGAACTAGAAAATCAAAATTTTGCATATTTGCAGATACATAATACTTCACTTCATGTTCAAATAGGTGTTGCTTAAAATGCAGACAGCTCTGCAGTTTCCAGTCCTAGACTTTGAAAGCCTTGTGTGTGACACTAAAACAAAATCCAGTACTGGAAACTGGATTTACACTCCAAATTTGAAGACTTGGTCCATAGAGGAAATCTTCAATTGGTTAAAAAAAAGGAAAAGACATCCTCTTTAGACTTTTAAAAGATTCTTCACACTCACACATTTTGATAATGGTTCTTTATGAAACCAAAAGCTATGGCATCACTCAAAGAACCATGTGAAGCACCTTTGTTAGCACGTTTTTGTTGTGCTAACCCAGCAGCTATAAGGGTCAATTCCTTATGCGGTCAGTGTCAAATTAAAATAATTGGGGTAATGATGATGTTGTCTAAACTGAGCTAAACCATCTCTTAAAATGCTTATGAAGTCACTGTTTCTGTTTGACAGATACCACTGTTTGGTGACCAAATATGGGAAGCTTGCACCGCTGGCTGAAATCGACTTGCGGCCACGCTGCCATGCTAAGGTGGAGGTGCACTGTGAGGACCGTGTGGAGCAGGTGAGCATCCGACTGGACCAGACTGTTGCTGAGCTAAAGAAGCAGCTGAGGACAGTGGTTCAGCTCTCCACCAACAACATGCGGCTCTATTACATTGACAAAGATATGTGCTCTGCTTTTGGACCTGAGGAGATGAAGTACAGCACACGGGCTCTCCACTCCTACAGCATTCGTGATGGTGATGAAATTCTGGTGGTGCCAAAGACCAAATGACTGATGGGGAACATCGAGACTTACAAAAACAGTTTGGAATAATGGAATCTGAACTCGCCATCTTTGGGCTCCACAGTATTTAACAGGAATCAGGAAAAAAAGAACATCTGAACTTCTCAGACTGGCTTGGAGTTTGACAATGTTGTAATTGTGTTTCACAGATCACGTCCTTTCAGAGTCACTATACAGTCACTACACACACATGCCGCTTAATGTATGCGGCCCTGCACCTGTTGATATATAAGTGGCTTCCCTTGTTTTTGTTGACTTTGCCCTGGAACAGGGTTTGTTATTAACTTTCAGCAGTTTCCCATTTCTTCAAGACAAAAGCACAAAAAGACGCACTTTTTGGTGGTACAAAAAGTGCCTCTGATCAACATAGGGACCATCATCTGCAACAAATCATTTATGGTTTGTGGTGGGTGTGGAAAAGGCGTCAGACTGTGCAAAGGTCTTGAGGAGAAATGGTGGATTTGCTGAGGGTGTATGTATGCTGTGTCAGCCTAGAAAAAGACTCTCATTTGGCAACATCTTATGGAGACGGAATGCTGGTTTTTCATGCTTTTTAGACTAACAGTTTATTTATTATGTTTAGTTATTGCATGAATACAAGGCAACTTAATACAGGTGGTCAGTATTGGCAATAAGTATTAGCTCCACATCAGAACCAGATGGTAATTACTTAAAACCAAGATATCAGTGTCGTTTCAGTCACAGAGTTTGGTAGCTAACATTCTCACATTCATGATTGAGTCGTGGAACTGCTCTGTCAGTTTTCGAGTCCAGATTGACACCAGATGTGATAGCAGAAGAGAATTACAAGCGACTGTACGTCCAGTCCACACTGCTTCTGACTCGGATTCATCCTGCAACTGCTTCAGGCAGGAGTATCTGTAATGTAAAGGCCAGTTCTCAGGACAGAGATTAAGCTTGGTCCGCGACTACACAGTATTTTGAATGGAGATTTTATACTGATCAGAAAATTCTTGTCTGGGATACCAGCCTGAGTTTTATAGCAGGTTTAAAACTTGACAGCACATATATAGTGGACTTATTTATTGAGAAGAAATCCTAATCACCATTTTCTGACTAACTAAAAGCGGAATAGTCACTTCCACACGCTGCTCTGTAACTACTGGCCAACAAAGATCATAATGTTTTAAATTAGGATTTTAAATGTAGTGACTGAAACATTGATTAAAAACTGAAGCATATCTAACGCCAGACAGTGTGATCCAATGTGAATTGGCCTTTAGTGGAAACATTTGGGGGGAAAAGGAAACTTTCTGGAAAAGATATTTGGTCAACTGACATGCTTCTTTATGTTTCCAAGAAAAGCATATATAAGACAAACACTAAACTGAACCACACACACTTTAGCTATCAGTGCATTTCTACTGGAGAATGAAGGTTTAAAAGTGAAAGATTGGTAGATCTTTCATAATAAGTGACTGAATCTGTTAAATAATCTCAAATCTTTTCTCTCAAAGTGCAGTCAAGCATGATCTGGATCTTACGTTTTGCTTTCTCCCTTGATAGCATAAAGGTGCTGTAAAGAGCATTTGGCTAATGTAATGATATTCCTATTACAGGGGGTTTGTGGAAAAAATAATGAGCTCTTTTGTTAGCATAGCCACTCCAAAAAGTTCCCAAATTTCAGCTCCTTGAGAGTAACGCTTGGTTCACCTTGTTTCCTTAGTGAATTGACTTGAGTAAATTGGAAATTCATTGGGAATTCCTTGTAATTCTCTGAAAATGAATAACAGTATCAGTAACACCGTATTGGCCAAGTAGCCTTTATGTTTTACCACATCGCCAGCTTTGACGAGGGCTAACCTTTCTGTTTTTGGTTCTGTTGGATTTCTTTTGAGTTCATGGTAGAGCACCTTTAAGCACAAAGTGGTCCTCTATTTTTCCAATTGACTTTGGGTTTAGCTGAGTAAACGGAGAAATCCTGCTTTATAAAATTTCCCTCACCCCCAGGGAACTAAAATCAGATTTTACTGAATAGGATCACCAGACTGACTGCAAAATACAATTTTCAAGACACATACAGTATAACACAGAGACAAAGCATTATCATGGCAGGTTTTATATTACTTTATGTGTGAATATTCCTTAAATGAACAATTCTTGATAATTTTTTTTTGCATTTATAATGAGTTCGTGTGGTGGATTTCATTATATATGTAGCCTGTTTTTTACTGGTTATGCTTGCCTTGTTTAGTTTGGTGCTATTTGGCCAGCTGAGGGTAATTAGTTCATTCTTTGGATGTGTTGCTCTGTGCCATTTTCGTTCTCTTAAATCTGTTTACATGCACTAGATGACTGTATGCTGTTTAGGACTGTTCCCCTTTTTTAGTGTCTTGTTGCTGTTTAGAATCTAAAGCCATTTTTGAGCCTTGAATCAAGTATTTCTGTCCTCAGAAACTTCAGTAGTTATTTTGCTATTTCTCTCTTTGTTATGGGTTGTTAAAGAACTGAGATGCTTTAAGTAGTTGGTGCCAATCAGAAACTGGTAGAATTCACACTCTCAGTACAACGGTAGTATTAAGTAGTATAAAAACATTAAAAACATTTTAAATACAAAAATGACCAACAATGTTAGTTGCATCTGCTTATATTGGGGTAACTGCATTAAAACTATTGCATTCAAATACTGCATTGTACTGTTTAGATCCACTGTTATGTTCAGTGGGAATTTGGGGCTAAAATGAGAGTTTCTAATGTTATTTGTTCTGTTATATTGTATAGCTCATCACTGGATCCTACAGCCTCATTCTTTCAATAGAAAGTTCCATTGTTTTCATTCATCACTGTTCTCAAAATATTGAGCACCTAAAACTAGCTTGAGCAGGTCCTTCCTGGGCCCTTTCACCTTGAAAAGACATCAGCAAAGAATTTCCCAAGTCTTTAAACTGGATCACATTCTAGGGTTTAGTGGTGAGGCTGTTAGATATAAGCAACAATGTTCACAACAGCTGTTATAATTGTGATTATTTTAATTTTGGCCAAAGTGTCCCTTTAACGAGTAAAGGTAGACCAGTGAATTGCCTGAATTTACCAATCAAAGCCTTGTTGGTTTTAAGGTATTTGGATGTGTTTGGTGGACAAATAGTACTGTATATTCATGCCATGTAACATTTTTAAGCTAAATGACCATGAATTCTATTATTGTATCACTGATGGTGGATTTTTAACTGAAGGTATTAAGGTAACTATGACATTTTTGCTGGTATTCATTTATTATAATTGTACATTATTAGGCACTAACTAGATCATTGCCTATGTTACCAGTCGTATATACAATCCATATATTTATACAATACCATGATATTTTCACGATAATGCACTGAAAAGATGTATCCAGCAGTTCAGTTTAGAACTGCACCAAATTTAAGGGATATTTGGAAAAGAGTGACGGCAGATAATCCCACTGAAAACTAATCATGCAATGTCCATCAACATTTCACTGCATTATTGTTTTCCACCAAAGGATGTTTGTGAGGACGTTGTCCGAGTAATCATATTTAATAAGAACTATGTAGTTTGTGGCGTCATTTTTATTTCCTTATAGATTACTACAGAAACACAACAAGTACGTAGTTGGTTAGAGAGTGAATAGTCATTTAAAGCTATATTAAGCCTGAGAATAGAAATGAAAAGTGTAATATGTGTAACCCTATTACCACATTTGGGAAAAAAGAGAAAGGTTTTGTATTGTATTTAACCAAGGACCTATCCATAGAAAGCAAGGTGTATCGTAGATGTTTACTGATGATTATTGATCCATAATAAATTAGAACTTTCCTTAGGATGGGTCATGTGTGAATGATGAACATGGTGAAATGTTAAAGCGTCAGAAGGGAAACAAATCTCATTTCATTGAGATGATGATGGCGATCATTATTATTTGATGCCCTCTACCAAAATTACTCTTCAGAAATAATGAAATACTGAAGTTAGCAGGGGGTTTAGTGGGGTTTTGAAGTATCTTTGCATTGAAACTTGTGTAAATGGATTGTTATTATTATTATTATTATTATTATTATTATTATTATTATTATTATTATTATTATTATAGTTTGATCCAGTAGTTTCATTTGTTATATTTTGATTGAGTTCTGTTTTTTTTATTTGCCTTAATTTAAACTGAAATTATTTCTTTATTAAGGTTTGTTGTGGATAATTTACAATAGTTGTCTGTCGTTTGCACCAGAGCCCCATATATGGAAGTATTTGTTAGAGAAAGTATTTTCTCACTTTTATTTTTACAACCTCACCTAAGAGACGTCATTTTCCACTGAACTGTGTTAGATATATAGGGGTGAACGTTACCACGAGGAGGAACAGAAGAGTTTACTCACAGCCATGTATTACATTTCCTGTCTATCAGCATGAGCGCCGAGTTGCTTTTACCACTCCACCCGAATGCATGTGTGAACCGACAGGCTTATGCTGTTATATAAGTTGGAATTAAGTCATTTTTGACAAGTGGTTGGAATGAAATGTTTTGACTGTGGAAGGGAAATAAAAAGATATCTGAAGTGTGTTTACAAATTTGTTCAAGACGTTTTTGGAAACTTTTTTGAGCTCGTCCTGTGGAATCTTATTTGTAGCATACACACACACACACACACACACACACACAAAAACACACTCACACACAGTAATAATAATGATAAATTAATAATGAATGATTATGAATGTAAATAGCTTGTTTATCTTTTCACCGAACCATTCATCTCTCTGTCTTCAATACTAGTATGTGACACCTACGAAATACAGAAGCTTTCTTTGTATCCCATTCTAAATTCACAGATATTAACGTGGAGTTGTTCTCGCTTTTTCAGCTATAACAGCTTCAACTCTTGTTGGAATGCTTTCTACAATATTTCGGGGTATTTGTGGGAATTAGCCCACTTTATCCATAAAAAAACATTTGTGAGAGCAAACATTGATGTTGGACAAGAGGACCTTGTTTGCAATCTGTTCTAGTTCATCCCAAAAGTGTTTGATAGGGTTGAAGTCAGAGGTTCTGTGCAACTCCAACCATGCCTTTATAGACCTTGCTTCATGTACCAGGGGATAGATATGCTGGAAAAGGAATGGGTGGTCCCCAAAGCACAAAGTTAGAAGCTCAATCATCCAAAAGATTCCCTTTCACCAGAACTAAGGTGCCTCAACCAACCCCAGACAGAAACCTTTTATGCACTTGTGCCTCAACATTGTCGATCCTGGTCTGGCACTTGTTTGAGTTGCTTGATTCCTAAACATCTTCACATTTCAGTATTAGCACTCACAGTTGATAGTGGAATATCTGAAAGGGAAGAAATTTCACAAATGACTTGTGACATCCTGTTATAGTGCCACACGCAAATGTTTGTAAAGGTTCTATCTATCTATCTATCTATCTATCTATCTATCTATCTATCTATCTATCTATCTATCCATGTCTGTGTGTCTATCTGTCTGTCTGTGTATCTGTGAATTTGTCTGTCTGTGTGCCTGTCTGTCTGTCTGTCTGTGTATCTGTGTACTTGTCTGTCTGTCTGTGTATCTGTGTACTTGTCTGTCTGTCTGTGTATTTGTCTGTCTGTGTGTATCTGTGTACTTGTCTGTCTGTCTGTGTATTTGTCTGTCTGTGTATCTGTCTGTCTGTGTATCTGTGTACTTGTCTGTCTGTCTGTCTGTGTATTTGTCTGTGTATCTGTCTGTCTGTCTGTGTATCTGTGTACTTGTCTGTCTGTGTATCTGTCTGTCTGTCTATGTAAGTATCTGTCTGTCTGTCTGTGTATGTATGTATGTATCTGTCTGTGTATCTGTCTGTCTGTGTATGTGTGTATCTGTCTGTCGGTCTGTGTATGTATGTATGTATCTGTCTGTGTATCTGTCTGTCTTCTCTACAGCGAAGTGTTTATTCCGTCACCAGGGTGATGATGTGGGCGGTGACGCCGTGTGACGCTCGTCGTTTGATTCTGACCAATGAATTGACCAGACGGGTGACTGACGTCACATTTAAAGTGAGACCACCGTTAACAGACCGCTCTGCCTTCCTGCCCCGCTCTGCCCCGCTCAGCGCTCCTGCCCCGCGCTGCTGCCCCGCTCGCAGTGTGTGCGGCTGTGTGCGGCTGTGTGCGGTGGTGTCAGGTTCTAGAGGAGGATAATTGCGGGGTGC
Organism: Acestrorhynchus altus; assembly: GCA_034509495.1. Lineage (NCBI taxonomy): Eukaryota > Metazoa > Chordata > Actinopteri > Characiformes > Acestrorhynchidae > Acestrorhynchus > Acestrorhynchus altus. The sequence goes on along the minus strand of CM067517.1, from coordinate 17,799,549 downwards.
GGTGAGTAACTCGGGTTCTGCGCTCTGTGTGGGACTTTATTCCTGTGTTATAACCGCTTCACCTTCACACGGCTTTCACTCCGCAAACCGCTGCCTTCGCTTTGTGTGCTGCGTCCGCTGGAGCGGGGTGCTTATCGTAGTGGACCACCCTCACAGCGGCGGCGGGGGTTCCGAGCTCGTTCTGAACGTTCTGCTGACTTTTACTGAAGTCACTGAATTCACTGAGAAGCTGGAAGCTGGAAGCTGGACGGGGGTCCGGGTTTGTTTGGTTCCAGTAACCCTAGCAGCACCTCTGCTCTCCTCCCTCCTCCAAGAACTTGGGTCAGGACCCAGATATCATGCCCATGTGGGGCCTGTATGGGTATCCCAAGTGGGAGCAAGGAAGTTTGGTCCATGGGTTCCATGATGGCTTTACATATGGATGCCCACCAGAATCAGTGATGGAACCAGGAGGGGTTAAGCATGGACCCCAACTGATTTGTCAACTGCACATTGGGTTCTAGATAGGACTGTGGAACGAAATCCCAACTGGGTTCTAGGAACAACACAAGTAAATGTAAAAAAAAAGGACATATTGATTCACTGTGCAGCACATGGACATCTGTCCTCTGCATTTGACCCATCCACACAGTAATGCACCCTATTGAATTCACACACACGGGGCAGTGAGCACACGTGCCCGGAGCGGTGGGCAGCCCTATCCACGGTGTCCGGAGAGCAGTCAGGGAGTTAAGTGTCTTGCTCATGTGCACTCCAGTCATGTCCTGCCAGTTCAGGGAATCAAACCGGCAACCTTCCTGGTTCTCTAACCACCAGGCCATGGCTGCTCAACCCAGTCAGAGCCCATGCCCACCTGGAATCCACATACCCCAGGATTGTGCCACACTGTGCCGTTCCAGCTTTCTTTTCAATACGATGCAGACAGTGATGGTGAGAGGACTATAAGCACTCGTCCTGAGGGTTATGTTATGGAATAGGGAATTAGGTTTACGTTTGGAGTGGGCCTTCATTAAAGAGAGACACATTCTTCTGCTGTTGCTAAGACTAAACAATATGCCATCATCGCAACCGTAGAAGTTGCCAGCAAACCCACCCAAGTGCATAGCCCACGCAAGCCAAGAGGACATGGGAGGACTGATTAGCTGTGTGCTATTCTTTCTTCTCACTTATGCACACTGATCCTCTCCCACCTTCATCACACAAGTGTAACTTACAGTTAAAGTCCTGAGGTCATGTGTGTGCTCTGCATGCGCGGGAGCCAGGTTGGCAGGGTTCACCAGTCCTCAACAATCATGAAGGAGACTTTTTGCTGATCCGGTTTCAGAAAATTGGTGGAAATGAAATGGGTCTGCAGTCCACCTGCCCATAAAAAGCTTCAATGCTGAGCCTTTAAGAGCAAAGTGGAATGCCACTAAGTGTTGAGTGACCGACTGAGGTCGTAGGAGATAGCTATATTTACCACCCCGGTAACATGATCTCTGGCATTCAGGATCCCTGTGCTCATTCAATCCCTCCCTGGTCCTCTTGCTCTGGGGCCACAGCCTCTCAAACAGCACACTGCATAGCTCCTGAAAACGCCGCTGGTGAGCCTCACCTCCACTTTACCTACTTTAATAATGTTCTACTCTTCGGTTTTTTGTTTGAGTTCTGCTGGAGGACCTTTTTGAGGGAATAGGAGGGATGATGCTTTCAGGTTGTCAACATGCTTTACTGTGGCTTGTGGACCTACTAAGGGTGTTTCATGTACCTTGTAATGGAATCCTGCAGGTGCTGTTTGGTGAAGAAGCTAATTTAACAGGATGTTTCTGGAATTGTCTAGGACTGATCCTGTCTTTTTGATCAAGTTATTGCTGTAGCATCTAGACGGATGGAAGGAATAGCAAGACCCTCTGGAATTTTCTAAAGTTGAAAACTGAGAGAGGTTTTTAAAAGTGAATTTGGGAATTTAGGTTCCTCAACAGTTTCAAAATCGTCTTATGGTTGGACTAAATAGGCCCTGATGTGCTGTGGATATGGTCTGCGAATGGACCACTGTCCTCTCCATGCCTTTGAGACATTTGTTAGAGGGGTATAGCAGTCCTAAGGACATAAGGACTGTTCTATTTTTTTAGGGATGGGCAATATGACAACAGTCATAAATCACAATATGTCACAACGTGCTTTTCCGTGGTTGTGAAGATTGCCAGTAGGTCTAAAACAATGACCAGCTAAATGTTTCATTACAAGGAGAGACTAATTAGTCCAGGTCTATTGGTTTTAGTGGATTTCTCAGACTTTTTTTTTTTTTTTTTTTTTGCACTGTTTTCAAACTTTTGTTCTTCTTCTTTCAGGTTTAAGCAATGAAAGGTGGATGTGAGATGTGATGAGCTGCTGCCACTGTTTTTCCATCAGCTGGAACTGAGAGAACGGCTCTACTTACAGCAGGTACCCCATAACCTAACACCCATCTGCTACCAGAGTGCACAGCACATACATGATACTGAGAGGGGAGCAGCACAGAGTGGATGCACAAAGAAAAAAGGATAGCGTTAGCACCTCACTTTGCTTCTTCCGGTAGTTTCTCCACTTTTTTGTGACACTTTCAGAAATGTGATGATATGAAGCTGCTCGTTTTAGTTTGGGTTAAGGCTCCCTTGATTTTTGCCTTTACAGAAGGTGCTGGTGGAAGCCTACACATGCTAGAAGGGGTGCACATCTCACAGCCCGTGATATCAGAACAAGGGCTTTTAATTAAGTCCAGCGAGCCAAGTAGAGCCGAGAGTGGAATCATAGCAGCCTGTTGTTGGTTAGAAGGGAGGGCAGAGGCGTCAGTTTGGTTCCCAACAGACGTAGAGCTTCTGTCTGCTCATGTTTCAAGGTAAATATAGCTGTGCCTCTGACTCTGACTTAAGTTTTCAACATGCTGACCACAGACATTGTTTATGTTGTGAAAAGTCCCCTCAGGTTTGAAGCTGTGGTCCATCCTGTGTTTTGGATGGATAAATTACTGTTTAAAATAGGAGAAGTTTAAATGTGTCTTTTGCTGGTTGTTTTGTTGGCTGTAAAACTATTTTGAATATTACTGAGGCTTTGGCTTTTTTGTTTTACAGCAGTATTTGTTTTGGCAGGGCTCGGTCTACTTTTTCACTGAAAGGTCTAAAGAACACAGAACACATTGAACTGTAAATGACTGCACAGTGCAGTAATGTCTGCTATAATCTTCTCGCAGGCCTGTTGTCATTGACACTAGTGTGCATGTTAATCCGTCTTAGACAGTCCTGAACATGTCTGGCAACTCTCAGCATCAGCCACGATTGAGGTGCTCTCCTGACTCAGCCACTTTCCACACACATACGCTCACATTGCACTTCACACATCTCTTCATGCTGATTCAACACTTGACCCAACGCCCCTGAAGTGTGTAAAACACATTTCTCGGGTTCTAAAGCTGGTTTGCTGTCAGTGGCTAAACATCTTTAAATTCAGGTTTATGTTCAGTTTTATATGAAAAAGAATTTGAAAGTCTTTGTGGTCATGCTAAACAATCTGCATTTGGTATTTATCTTATAGGATATAAAATGGGGTATGACATACGGTAAAATATCACGATATTTAAAGACGCAATATAATTAAAATGCTCTTCAAAATATTTTATTCAGAATACAGCTTTTTTTGTAAACAGTATTTTATGCTGAATTTGCTGCCCTCTCTCCAATACAACAGGACTAATTACACTAACTGTCTACTTCTATTAGAAAATGGAATAAAAAAAAAGAAAGACACTTTAAAACCAAAAACCAATAACTTTGGAATCATATAGGAATCAGCAAATAATTGTTAACTAAAAGATTTCACTGATATTTCAAAGTGCCATTTAATTTAGGGAGGGGCAATGTTATTATATTAGTATTATATGATGAATGTAGTTATTATGATACACAATATACTGCTCTGACCATATTGTGGATACAATTAGTGCTTAAACACTGATCAACTGCACTTTCATAGCAGACAGTGTACTTAGAAGAGTAAAATGTTCAGTTTCACTACATTTGATTGTTTTTCTTTACAAATGATCAGATTTCATGGTAATGCTGATCCAGAGAAATGTATTGGCATCAGCAGATATGTAAGATATTACCATCTGCACAGTTTCCAAATTGATATTTAATTTTAATATCAATATTAGAAAGGAAAGGTTCACGTGTCTGTGACAGAAGTGTCTAAAACACATTTCCCAACTTCATATTTACAAAATGCTCCTTAATCATATTAATCTTTGTGATTAATATTTTTTAGCTGAAATATATTGATTGTTTATTATCATGTCAACAGTTAACTACCTTTTTCGTCTCCTTCATCAAATGACACATTTTGTTGATATTCTAAGTGAAAAGTGAAAATTGTCCTGGTTCCTGTTTATTTCCTGAATTATCCTGAAAAATTAAAGCATAACATTAATAATAATAATAATAATAATATTGACTTGTGGAATATATGAACATGACATTTTTGCTGTCCTTGATATTGCCAATTATGGGGGGTTTTAGAGAGGAGAGCCCATTAAAGTGAAGTAAATGGTATGTTTACTGTTAAAAACAAATTTTTATTTTACTTCTTTTTGTTTTATTTCTTTAGGATATTTAAAAATGTTATATTCCAATCACAATGTCTTAGTATTCTTAACAAGTTAATTGTTCTTTAAAAAGGTATATGTGCACAATTATGCTATATCATTGTGTTAGTGGCATTAAATTGGTCTGAAAATGACAGTAATATTGTTTCTCACAGTTATTTCTGGGACAGTATATCATTCAAACAAAAACTGAATGTGGCTGAATCTTGCTCTTGAACATGCGACGTTACATTCTTGTTTTCTTTTTGTTATGTTAAATTAATCTACTAAGCAGTAATTAAATTAAATTTCCTTAATTTCCCTGAAGGAACCCTCCCAATGGATCAATAAAGTTCTATTCTATTCTATTCTATTCTAGTTCTATTCTGTTATGTTTATAATGTGCAGAAGTGTCTCTATAGAGGATGTAAACGTACACTTAGAAAGCATGTCATATGAGCAGATTGCTGAAACCTTTGTATTTTGTTGCAGAATGTAGATGGACTATAAAGTTACAAAAGCTCAGTATGGATCTGTTCAGGCTAGAAAACAATATTTGTATTCCTCCTTTAAAGTATAAAGAAAAGTGAGTCAAAGTCTGTTGCTGTATCTGATCTGTTTGAGCTACTTTTGCTTAGCAACATACCATGGCAACAGACTACTATGCTCTATGCTGGTAGTTAGCTCTTGTTTTCTTTGTGAAGGACAAGAAGAGAACATTGGTTGTCAATGTTAGACAACTGTCTTAAGGCTTCTGGTCGGTAGCAAGTGCGTATGTGAGCAGTCGTGGTGTGCTGTGTGCTTTGGACTGACTCCAGAGTGCAGCCTACCCCAGATCTACATGCTGAATTATTGATGCCTCTGTGGACTGTACTGCGAGAGAGAGAAGGAGAGAGGAAAGAAAGCAAAAAATGTGTGAGTGAGAGAGTCGGAGAGAGAGAGAGAGAGAGCAAATAGAGGGAGAGAGAGACCGATTAAAGAAACAGGAGCCTTCCTACTGAACCCAACACGCATGGACAACACCAGATACTTTTATTTATTCAGTCACCGTGCTGCCTTGTGAACAAGAGCCTGTCTCTCTCCACCAGAACGGACTGTACCACCTTAACATGCAGCTCTGCTTGGGAGACTCTCACATTACACTCAAAAACACAGCAGGGGCTGCAGCACACAACCCAAGCCGCAGCGTCAGACGAGTGTGCCATGAAAGAATGTGCAGCTTGACGCAATGCCCTACGCAAGCAGGCAGCGTATTCCCTGCTCACACACTTCCACGTATAGTGTGTGTGTGTGTGTCAGATTCAGAAGAGAGTCATGTGTTCTTCTTAGTCATCAGTGCTTTAAGGGTTTAGGAGCACTCTCCACACAACATTAGGTCATCAACTATTAACAGACAGGGCATCAATACACGGATAGTTTCACACAGATAACACAATTTCAAATTAACAGACGTAATCAAATATCACTCGCTTCCTTTTGTTCAAAAATGATCAAAAAGAGTTACCTAAACTCAGAAAACTTTATATTTTAAAAAATATTTCATTTTTACCCAATATATCCCACATAGTTTGTTTCTTTAGTTTTGCTTTGGAGCTACAAGTCTAATATAATATAAGTCTTTATCACTGATACAGGATTATTCCATTAATTGTTTGCAATATTAGTACAGTGTTTCTCAACCCTGGTCCTGGAATCACCCTCCCTATGTTTTTGAAAACATTTCTATGTTTAACCTTTGTAGGAGCAAGCTAGCCTTAAATGCGACAATAGAACCTCATAAAGAGAGATGTCAAAACACCACAAAGAAGGATGAAATCACAGAGGTTTAGTCCCAAATTACATACTACTCCCTGTATAGTGTACTACACAAGGCATGAAATTACACATTCTAAATACAGTACTAGTGCTATCTGTGTGTAGATGTAGTTTTATGCCATATACTGTATAATGCACTATGCAGGGAATAAGGAGCTCCATTTTTCCTGATCCACACAACAACACTGAAAAAAAAAAGATTTTTCAAAAATCTCCAACTTTTTTTTTTTTTTTTTTTTTTTTGAAGAGCTCAATTTTCAGTGACCAAAAACCTCAGTTGTCAAAAATACCTGTGTAACAGTTTCTCAGCCCTGCTCCCTGCCCTGCATGTTTTAGCTTTAACACACCCCGTTCACCTCTGAAGGACTTGTTAAAGAACTGAAGGTGGATCAGATGTGTTGGGAGCAGGGAAATGTCTAAAATATCTTTTTTGAGGTAAAAAATGCATTAGCACATGCAATTTCTCCAGGGTTGCCTATAATTTTCCACATTGTTTTGGACTATAACTGTCTTTAAGGGTAGAAATTATAATCTAACGTAATGGGCATGTTCATTTACTTTTGCACTGAACCGACAACAGATGCCAAAATGGCGTAGGAGTTTGTGAACTGATAATGAAGTGTTATGTCAGGTGACAGTTTGGGAAACCCACGGGTGTATTAGTTGTGAGGTGTCCTTTTGTGAGTGAGGCTGATCACTGGACAGTGTGTTCATAGCAAGGAAACGTGAATTCAAGCATGATAACGTGTGCCGGATGGATGGGACATTCCATTTCCAAAGACCTTTAACATTCTTTGATCCACAGTGTCATGTGTGTACTGCGAATACATTTTAGAAGGCATTACCACCCACAGTGAACAGCGCAGTGGGTGGTAATCATCACTGGTATCAGACTGGTAGCAACCTAGAATTATCCAACCAGAGAGAAATCACATCCACATTCAGCACAGGAAGACACACACACACTCACACACACACACACACAAACACACACCCTCTGCAGGTTAGCGCAGCATTCATTAGCTTCCATGAAACATTGCTAGAGTCGTGGGATATAATAACTATTTTCTGTTACATTGCTTTTGGAATGTCAGTGTAATAGACATCTTTATCATCAATAATGTATTTTTATTAACAATATTCCATGGTCATGCATTTGAGTACGTTTGGTATACAGGGTATGAATTAGACTTTTCAGTGAGCCAATCATTCATGGCTTATTAATCAATAACTACATGGAAAGCAATGCAGAAAGGTACATATTACATTATTTCATAATGCAAGTAAACCTGTCATCTTTTGGTCATTATTATGCAAATTGAAAGATTTCTTTCAGTCAAATCTAAGATAACATTTTCAAAACTTGGAATCAGAGTTGCATTTAGTGTGCAGTGAAGTTTTTCCGGTTTCTTTCAGTGGGTAATAAAGGTTATGATTAGTACAGGAAAATGTTCATTGTTAGCAACCACTAACATCCTAACTGTTTTCATTTGAAATTGATGTTGAACATTTCAGTGGACTGTTGTAACTGCTATGAAAGCTTAGCCAGTTTCCAAAGTACAGCATAATGTAAGTGGCAATTAATGGGGCCCAAGCACCACATGCTGTTGTACAGAAAATAGAATGCAAATGGTGGGCAGATTTGTTTAGAATGAGCTCAGATAGCTTGAAAATACTACCGTTTTTGAACAGGACTCATATTTGCGTAGCTGTTGAGTCACAAAAATGTTTTCTTCTGAATTATGCAGCCAATCCTGCAACAGGGGACTAGTTTCTTGTCATCTTTTCAACTGCCTAATGCCAGGTATGGACAAGAGGGCTATAAAGCTCTCTGCATTGAGATGCAGATCAGTAGAACTGTGTTCTCTGGAATGATGGTGCTCCATAGAGTGTGAATTGTGGAGGGGGTGGGGTGGCGATCATCCAACATCCATCCATCCATCCATCCATCCATCCATTTTCTGAGGGTCACGGGTGAGACGGTGCCCAGCCGGCAACTCTGAGCGCAAGGGCGGGAAACAACCCTAGACAGGGCGCTAATCCATCGTAGGGCACACACATGCGTGCACACACACACTAAGGGCCACTTTAGAGTCACCAATTTTCCTATCATGCATGTCTTTGGACTGTGGGGTCCTTCTTGCTGTGAGGCAACAGCGCTATCCACTGCGCCACCGTGCCACCTCACCCAACATCCTTACCTTACTAAGGCTCATTGCTGAATGTTAGCAGATCTTCACTGCATTGCTCCAGAACCAAGTAGAAAGTCTTTCCTGGACAGTAGAGAAAGTTGATCTAAAAAAAAAGGTTGTTCTGCTCTTTTTAATAAAACCTTTGATTTCAGAAGAAACAATGAATGAACAGATATCCCAGTACTTTTGCCCATATACTTGTGTGTAACAATGATTTCAACATATTATAATAACAGAATAGAAATGTTGTTCTCCTTTCACTACATGCTGAGAAGCAACAGGTCATTCCTGTATCAACGTTGAAGAAATGATCAATCAATCAAAATCTATCATTATTTTACTCTGAACTTGGTGTTTTCTTTTGCAGTCGATGCGGCCTGCCACTGCCTCGCCTCCGGCTGACCTCCCAGCATGTCTCGTGTCTCCTCCACGGCTAAGCGCTATGCTGGCCCTTCCTATACGAGCCACTATAGTTCATACAGCTCCTCCTTGACCCCCTCCCTGGGCTCCTTTGATCGGGACAAGCTCCCCTACAAAACTTCCTCCTCCTCGGGCTACTCTTCCTCCAGCTACCTGAGCTCCAGCACCAGCCGCATTCGGAACTACAGTGCCTCATCCGAGCCCGACCGTGGCCGGCCCGTTCCCCGCAGCACTGACCTGCTGACCAGCCGACGCAGTGAGAGCCTGAGCCGTACGCCCGTCAAGGGATATAGCTCAGGCCTCAATGGGGGCTCAGGCTACTCAGGCTACAGCTATTCATCAGCCCAGCCCAGCTACCTCTCGGCTTCGCCCTCCAGCATTTCCTCCTCCAGTGTCTCCCTCAGCCGCCGCAAGTCAGTCAGCCAGAGTGACCTGACGCGGGACCTCTCCTCTCTGGGCCTAAATGAGGACTCGAGGAGCAGCTCCAGTCTGAAGCAGGCATACAGGAGTCGGGCCAGTGATGTCACAGATTCCTACAGCAGCAGCAGCACACGCTCTGGATATGGGCTGTCACGCAGCTCCACGCAGGAGGCTTTGAGTAGCACCAGCAGCCGCTTCTCCACCTCCAATGGCCGCTCCAGCTCACCGATCAGGGACTCGGTGGTAAGACTTTTTAACTTCCCTCATATTTTTATGGCAGTCATTGCAGTGGGATAGAAATGGGATACATTTCCTACTCAAATTGCCATATTTTTATGAATATCACAATGAAAAAATATGAAATATTAATTAGAAATAGAAATGTGCAGCCAGCATAAAAGGTGATACATTCCTCATCATTCCTTTGGGATTTATGACTTTGTGGTTTGGTCATATTTTTTTAAATACTACAGGCTAACCTATAAAAACGTGGCGTTGGACAGCTGTACACATTTGCCATCTGTGCTCAGTTTAGCTGCTTTGTGTTTTATGCTCTTTCCCCTGAAGTCCATTTGCGATGTTTGTGTGGATTTGCATACCATAAAGAGTGATGTACAGGACTGTTCATTCATGTTTATATGACCATTTTCTGGCCTCTCTTTATTCCATAGCACTGAACAGTTGAGAGTTTTCTGAAAACAATCAAATCACAAACAAATCATCTCCCTGGAACTATAAGGTTCTATTTGCATTCTGAACAGTTTTGAGATATTGAGTCATAAAGTCTTTATAGTGACAGTGACATACTGTATATCCAGACTAGAAACTAGATAAAGAGGCTAAAATACATACAACTTAACACCTCACATAATGTTAATAGGTTGTCACAGAACAGGATTATGTAAAAAAATTAACTTATAGTTCCAAAGGGAACAAAATAACAAGCCAACTAACCAAGGACAAATGAAGAGTCAGTGCTGAAAGATTTTGCCAAAGAGCTTTCTAAACCAAAACTTAAAAAGAGATCTTTTTTTACTTTTCCCCTGAAACAGTGGGTATAGTCTACTCTATTTATTCAGTTTAGTCTTTAGATTTACAGCAGGTGCAGATTTACAGTATGTTTAACAGTGTTAAAATCTATATTATAGTACTGATTCTTAAATCTGATTGGTTGAGGGATTTTCTCACATGTCTACAAACATAAATCAACAAAAATCTACGGTAATATCACAAAATATGAATTGTTTATTACTATTATTAATATTAATATATTTTTTCCGTTCTCTTTTATATTTTATAGTTTATATTTGTTCAGTCATACAGTTTGTTATTATATAATTATTTTTCGACTGCCTTTCGATTTGCCTTTAGTTGAAGAAGGCTTTGGCAAACACTTGTTAATGAACAAACATTCTTAAGTAATAGCTAATACTTACTGTTATGGAACTTTGTCTCACCTTAGAATACTTTTATGAATGTAAATGGAAGTCCGAACAAGTGTTAGCTGCACAAAGCTGCTGTAAACTAAATTAAGACAAGAATATGTAAATGAGTGGGTCAAATAAACACGGAATTCAGAATGGGCAGAATGCTTCAATTCATGGAACGCATGAACATCAGGACAACTAGAAGATTTTGAAACATTAATAAAACGTATATCTATTTATTCCAAAACAATGAAGACATTTTCCATGAAAGGTGCTCATTAAAGGTGCTTAATTTCCCTGAAGGAACCCTCCCAAGAGATCAATAAAGTTCTATTCTATTCTATTCTATTCTAAAGTGACTTGCAATATCAACTATTGTGACCCAAAATTTACTCCAGTTCTGTCTTTCAGAAGCCTTTAAAATTGGGTGAGTAATACACTTTTTATTCAGACACACATATACAGATATGTGATTAAATGAATTGTCTGCATATCTAGTACTTAGAATTTACCTGATGGAGGTCATAGAACATGTACTGTTCAGCTCCATCAGAGGGCACTGTTGTGAAGTGCTTTTGAGACTGAGAGTGGTGTTTCAGTTGTCTGTGAACAATGGCATCCAGGGGGATTGTGACACATGGAAAGAATGTTGAGTCACCACTCAGATATATGACACTGGAGTATCACAGAGTGTGACTTTATGGAGTTCAGGTACCAGTCAGTGAATCTTCACTGGCTTTAAGGATTTTTGGCTTAAAAGGGCCCATATCCTATGGTTTTATTTTTGTTTTTTGTTTTTTTTGTTTTTCAGAAAAATTAATTTGTAAAGAACCTTTAAAAGTTGATGTTAAGGTTCTTTACCAATTTAAAGGTTCTGCACACTCACATCAGAACCCCATGTAGCATCTTTATTTTTGAAAGTTTAGGTTCATGTACCAAAAGGTCATTTTAATATAACCATTTTCTAACCTCTTTTTGACTATGGTTAATGTGCCTTTAAGACCCGTGTGAAAGCCCTGCCATGGTATTGGCTGCCTTTATTGTACCACATAAAAAAGTGTCTGGAAGACTCATTTATTTACTGAAAAACGAATGGGTGAGGCTGACCTACTGTAGGTTGATATCTCTAAACAGTAGAGGTGCAATGGTACACAAATGTCACGTTTCAGTTGACATTGCAGTTTGAACCTCACGTTCCAGTATGAGTATGGTACAATGGGAGGGAAAAAACATAACCAAAAAAAAGAGAGACTTGTCTTCTTCCATTTCATTTACTTTAAAATGATGGTTGTGCAAATTTCAGTGTGTTCCATTTAGTGCCCAGCCATTAAGTTGTAAAAATTAGCATGTTCACCATGATTCAAATCCAAAAGAGATAGCATGAAGATGATCAAGAGATCATTGAAAGATACTAAATAGAGAATAAGTCATTCTCTTTCCCACAATGCCATGCAACTCCAGTGGTGTACAGCTTAAGGTTTCAAGATGGCATGCCCCTTATCAAATGACCACATTTACCCTACATGTGTGTGCTATGTATTCTCTAACCTTACCGTGACAATTTGGTACGAATGCACATATCATTTCACTCCTAGTGAATATACTGTTTTTTATGACATTAAAATAATGGATTCATAATGGACTTATATATGGATGGTATGGAATAGTGCTATTACTTAAAATCAGGGTCCTTTATGACAGATACTTAGGTTAAGCATTAATAACAAGGGTGTAATGGAAAGTCCTTTGCCATTGTACATGTTTAATTAATTCTCATTTTTATCATTTAACTGTCTTACTTGTCAACACAGGTGCCCAAGTTAAATATGGAGCAATGTCTGTCTGGCTTGAAAATGAATTGTCTGGATTTAACAGATTAGTCTACACATCTGGGAATTTCACAAACCAATCATTTCAACAGTGCTCGCTTGAGTGCACTAATCAACTTGCTTTAATTCTCCTGCTAATGCTCAGAATATCCAGGTCTCTTTGAATTCAGGCCATTTAGACGACACTGAACCAGGTCGGTACACACAAGCAACAGCAGACAAGTGAAGCTGAACTGTTTGCACCGTAGAGAGGGTGTTTTCTGGAATGATAACTCAATAATGCACCAAAACCGAGACTGTTTAGTCATGTTTTGAATGCTCTGTGTTTCAGAGCTTCACATATTCTCACATGTATGAGGATATATGTTTCTCTATTGTGAAGCAATTCAGGGAAAAGCTGAAAAAAGGGCTGCCTCATTGAAATTGAGCAGAGCAGCAGATTTCAAGAAGCAAATACCAAATTTCCAGTAACAACATATTTTGTGGTATTTGAGTAGCCAGAGTGTCTGAGTTAGTACTGGAGCGATTATGTGTCTGGAGAGCATTAACACAGTTTCCCTGCCAGACTCCCGCCGGTCTGAGTCTCACTCAGATGAACAGAAAATGTTTGTTATTCTGTCAGTTCTAGACTGACTTGGCATTTTTCACCATATGTCTTCTGGTCCAGGCTGTGCCTGATGTTATCTGTATGTAATAAAATGTAATGTCATTAAATTGCAAGTAAACAGAAACACCAGTGATGGATAAAGGACTTCATTTTAGATGTCACGGTGTTGGACAGGTTAAGTATTTTGGGTTCACTGTACTCTGATGCACTGATGTATCAATGTAACACACAAGCTGATGTTTTATATACAGGACTATTTTATATATATATATATATATATATATATATATATATATATATGGTTGGATTAACAATCCATCCATCCAACCCTTGGTTACCATATGACAAAACACACACTGGCTTAAACTGACTCATCATTGCTGGGTTATATGAATAACTGTACACACTGGGTTACATGCTCAAATATATGGTTACTTTGACCTAAAACTAGGTTTTGTTGGGTTGTTTTTCTTTCTTTCCTTCACACATATCGGATTAGAAAGCCAAGGTCAAAGCACAGGGCAAGGCATGCTACAGCACCCAGCAGAGAGCGTAAAAGGCCTTGCTTAACATTCCCAACAGGGCCAGCTCAGCAGTCCCGAGTGATCAATAAGCCTCAGTGACCACAGCTCATTTTAACATACATTTTATGGACAAAAGTACTGTAACATCTACAAGAGCTGTTCCCTCATTTGCAGCTCTCACAGTAGGTTAGGGAATCTCCGTTTGTTGAATCAGTAATATTAGACAACTACAGCAAAGTTATTACACAGATTTTAACATTTTAACTTTAACATTTTAACTTTAAATAACTATACATGAATAAATTACATTGTTCATGTATTATATATCATAAAGGTGGAGATTTTGAAAACCTGGTTTTCTGTGTTGTTGTGTGGAAGAGAAAATGGCTGACATCACAATGCATGCACGTTTTGACCTCAGATACGACCTTACTCCCTATCTAGTGAACTACATAAGTCATGAAACTACAATGTCTGCACACAGATAGCACTACATTTCAGATTTCCTAATATGAATAAATGTAAACACTGTTTGCTACAAGTGGTCTAAAGTGCTACCACTAGGATAACGAGTTTGAACGCCAAAGCCATTGGCAGCTGCAGTCACATACTCAGTGTGATGCTGGACAGCCACTGCATCAGACCTGGGGACCCAGCACTTTCCTCCGAACACGTTGGCTGTCCAGCAAGAATGCAAATCATTGCAGTTTGAAAAGAGAGTGGAAGGCTGGCATCACATGTATTGGAGGTTTCCTAGTGTTGGGAGTGTTGGGAGCTTCATATGTGATAGGGTGAGTACTATAATGGGGTTGAGGAATTGGAATGTCTAAATTTGTGGGTGAGAACTGAGTAAAAATAAAAAGTAAATACTGTTGTGTTATAAATCTTTGTGCCTTGTGTAGTACATTCCATAAGGAGTAGTGTGTAATTTGAGATAACACCTGCATGTCCTTCCTTCTTTATAGTGTTTTGATGTCTCTCTATTTACTATGAGGCACCCATTTAAGGCTAACATGCTTATGCAAGAGTTTTTGTCACTGTGTGGATGGAAATCTCTGTTTTTAGAATCCTGGATATGTGTTGACATAGCCTTAGTGACCCAGCAGCTGTGCTACACAAGCTATCCAAAACCTACCCAGCACTCTGGTAATAACCCAGTAAAATCACCCAGCATTTAGCCAGTTTTTACAGGCTCCAAGTGCTGCATAATGTATCTGGCTGTGTTTAACAGAAGGTGAGACAACATATGATGTGAAAAATACAATGTGAGAAAATTAGCACCCACTGGAACACTTTATCTCTTTAACTATATTTAAACATACTGAAATCTGATCTTTACACACACTACAGTTAATCTGTTAATATGGCCCCTTCATAGTGTGTACATGACAGCGTGTATTGGTGCGGAGGGGAACAGAGTAGAGTAGGAGCTGAGAGCAGGAGGCAGAGCAGAGCGAGGGAGAAGGTTTCCACAAGATTGAAACAGAATGTTATTTAAAAAATTTTAAACGATAAAAACGATATCGCTTCAGCCCATATCCCACTCAGTTTATATCCCGATATAGCTATAAATATCAATATAATGGCCAGCCCTAGTAATAATTACTTATACTAACTATTTTTTAGTATGCAGTATCTAACATAGATATGTGTCTAAATTGAGTATACTTAAATATCCATTGTACATACTGAGATTAAACGACGAGTTACACATCTCGAAATGGCAAAAAAAAATTGTAGACAATGATGCAAATGCAGCGAAAGTGTCAATAGACATAAAGTTGCTAAGCAGTGCTTCATCACCTCCCATTAGTACAAACCAGGTAATTTTTTTTCCAATTTAAGTGTACTAACTTAACAGATCTACACATTAAAATTAGTATACTACTGGTGTATAGTAGGCATTTGGGAAGGAGCCCTGGTCTTCACTCAGCAGTTAATTTTCAGTGATAATAAGAGATGTTAAAATGTGGGTCACACCAAATAATGCGGTTATTGCTTTAGTTGTATTGAAAATAAATTCAGCTCTCCCTGGTTTTGGAAGATCTTACTTTTCCACTGAATAATGCTGGTACTGTCATCAGGACTGTATTAGAAAACACGCACATGTACAAGTACATATACACAAACCCTGCTGGCTGTGCATTGTTTATTTTGTACACACTGTAGTTACACGACTTTTAGGAAAAGAACACTTCCCCTGAGTAAGACATGAGGCCACTGTGCTTTACTGCTTTAAATAAGCAGAATTTTCTAGAAGACATATATTCAGTACTGTGGTTTTTGGAACAAAAGGAACAAATGAATGGAAACTCTCCTTCAGCCTCTTGTTTCTGGGATTTACTGTAATTCTCTTATAGTCTTATCCTGTCAATAAGAATCGTTTCTTTTCTGTAAAAGGAAATAAACAGATTTTTCAATCCAAAACACCAGCAACACAATGTGTCACTGTCACACAAAAACATTCCTGATTAACTGATCAATTGCAAAGCTCCAAAATGACTTACAACCCCTGGCAAAAATGATGGAATCACCAGTCTCTGAGGATGTTCCTTCAGTTGTTTAATTTTGTAGAAAAAAGCAGATCAAAGATTTGACAAAAAACTAAAGGCATTTCAAATGGCAACTTTCTGGCTTTAAGAAACACTAAAAGAAATCAAGAAAAATAATTGTGGTAGCCAGTAACAGTTAGACTTTTAGAACAAGCACAGGGAATAAATTTTGGAATCACTCAATTCTGATGAAAAAATTATGGAATCACCCTGCAAATTTTCATTACAAACACTAACACCTGCATCAGATTAAAGCTGCTGGTTAGTATACAGGTAAAAAGGAGGGGTCACATCTTGGAGAGCTGTTGCAACAAGTGGACTGACATGAATCATGGCTCCAACACCAGAGATGTCAATTGAAACAAAGGAGAGGATTATCAAACTCCTTAAAGAGGGTAAATCATCACGCAGGTGTTGCACAAGATGTTGGTTGTTCACAGTCAGCTGTGTCTAAAACCTGGACCAAGTACAAACAACATGGGAAGGTGGTTAAAGGCAAGCATACTGACCAAGGAAGACATCAAAGTGTCAAGACAGAAAATGTACAACAAAACAAATGTCAACGTCTGTGACCAAACTGTAAGAAACCGCCAAAAGGGAATGGGATTTAAATACAGAAAAGCTAAAAGAAAGCCATCACTAACACCTAAAAAAAACAAGGTTACAATGAGCAAAGGAAAGGCAATCGTGGACTGTGGATGTCTGGATGAAAGTCATATTCAGTGATGAATCTCGAATCTGCATTGGGGAAGGTGATGTTGCCGTTCCAGTGAGATCTATGCACACAACTGTCTGAAGAAAACACGCTAATTTTCACAGTCATTGATGATGTGGGGCTGCATGTCACGTAAAGGCACTGAGGAGATGGCTGTCATTACATCTTCAATAAATGCACAGGTTTACATTGACATTTTGGACACTTCTTTTCCCATCTATCGAAAGGATGTTTGGTGATGATGAAATCATTTTTCAAGATGATGCATCTTGCCAAAGAGCAAAATCTGTGAAAACATTCCTTGAAGAAAGACACATAAGGTCAATGTCAAACAGTCCGGATCTCAATCCAATTGAAAATCTGTGGTGGAAGTTAAAGAAAATGGTCCATGACGAGACTCCAACCAGCTGATCTGGCAACAGCAATCAGAGAAAGCTGGAGCCAGACTGATGAAGAGTACTGTTTGTCACTCATTAAGTCAATGCCTCAGAGACTGCAAGCTGTTATAAAAGTCAGAGGTGGTGCAACAAAGTACTAGTGATGTGTTATTTTGTTTGTCATGATTCCATAATGTTTTCCTCAGAATTGAGTGATTCCATAATTTATTCCTGTGCTTGTTCTAAAAGTCTAACTGTTACTGGCTACCACAATTATTTTTCTTGATTTCTTTTAGTGTTTCTTAAAGAAAGAAAATGCCTTTAGTTTTTTGTCACATCTATTATCTGCTTTTGTTCTACAAAATTAAACAACTGAAGGAACATCCTCAGAGACTGGTGATTCCATCATTTTGCCAGGGGGTGTATATACACATTTTTTTACACCAATTGATACATTTTTCTTCATGCCATAAAGTTTCTTATTTAGAGCAGATGGTTACTGAGCGTTACACTGTACTGATGAGAGTAGATGGTTACTGAGAGTTACACTGTACTGATTAGAGTAGATGGTTACGGAGAGTTACACTGTACTGATTAGAGTAGATGTTACAGTGCGTTACACTGTGCTGATGAGAGTAGATGTTACAGAGCGTTACGCTGTGCTGATGAGAGTAGATGTTACAGTGCGTTACGCTGTACTGATGAGAGTAGATGTTACAGAGCGTTACGCTGTACTGATGAGAGTAGATGTTACAGAACGTTACACTGTACTGATGAGAGTAGATGTTACAGAACGTTACACTGTGCTGATGAGAGTAGATGTTACAGAACGTTACACTGTGCTGATGAGAGTAGATGTTACAGAGCGTTACACTGTGCTGATGAGAGTAGATGTTACGGAGATGTAATAGATCGTCAGTCACACTTCACAGGTGCACGCTGGTTTCATTTGTGTCGTTTTAAAGAAAGGGGCCTGAAACGTCGTGTCCCTGACGTGCAGTCCGTCTCAGAAGATGCTGGACTTTTCTTCAGCCGGAAACTAAATCGACACTTTGTTTTTCAACCCGTTTTGCGCGAAGTCCCGCCTTCTTTGCACTGTGATTGGCTTGTGCGATTCCGCCTCCTGCTCTCGGATTGGCTTGGAATCCGTCGAAGCCGTTTGGTTGGCCAATAACAGAGGGTCTTTCCGGAGTAGGGGTGGGAAGTAGAGGAGGCCAGAGGCTGACGTGTGTGTGACGTCAGCGCTGAGCTGCTGTGGTGGGAGCTGAACGTAGTAAAGAGCAGCGCACGACCATCTGACTGCCACACCAGCTGCTCATCCAGATCGACCCACGATGGGTTGTTTTTAATTCATTCGTGACGTTGTTCTGTCGGTTCTGTTGGTTCTGTCATCCTGTCACTGAGGATCAGTGCTATGGTTCCACACTCTGCTGCCCCTGACCCCCCACTCTACTGAACTGTCCTGGACACAGAGGCTCCACATGAAGAACCAGCCTGAACAGCCTGAACAACCAGAACAGTGTGAAGGAGAAGATACCCTTGCTGAATGTTGATCCGGACGTTTGTTGCTGGAAGAGAGTATTTGAAGTGTTTGAAGTGAGGAGGTCTTTTTTTCCTCAAGGAGGCTGACCACCATGCCCAGCATGCGCCAGTCCTACACCGTGACCATACCAGAGGAGCCCCCAGCTGCTTCTTTCTCCTTTCTGAAGCAGGACATGAGGAGGAAAACCTCCGCTGTGCCAGGATCCGTGCTGGTGTCCACATTCGTGGGGCTTCTGATCAATCAAGCCAAGGTACGAGGGACCGGTTTGTTCAGACAGAGGGACAGGGCAGTGTGTATATATGTTAACAGAATATGAGTCCGTGAGTATGACTCCTGTCATTGGCCGTGCATGCCTTCTCCATCAGTAAGCCCTCTCTGAGCTTTTCTAAGGGATCAGTGTTTCCACAGGTCATTGGTTATATAACCATGGCCAAAGTAAGCTCATTCTATTCTGCTGTGTGATGCTCTGTATGCTCGGCAGGACTGTACGAAATGCCTCCCCTTTTTTGAGCTGTTCCCATTTTGCTTCACGGTGAGTTTTATAATGACAGCGTCAAACACAGAATGGGAGAAAAGCATCACTGAGGTTTGATTGAGTTCACGCTGTCACACGTCTAAGCTGCGCTCTCCAGTGTTTCTGATTACAAGACAGAGACCTGATTTGCTTTGTCCATTGAAATATTAAGTGCAGATCAAAGATGGCAAGCTATGTGACTCATGACATGTAAGGCAGCTGTGCGCAGCTGTTCAGTGTTATGTAATGAGCAGAAATCGCATTAGACCTCTGTTTAATGCTGTGGAGGCTGCCTCTGGCCCCTCTGCACACGTCCTGCCTTTGTTGTTGAGCATCTCTGGCTCTCTTCCTCTGCTTTCTTTAACCGGTTTCTGTGTACTCACTGCGCTCTGACACCGAGCTGATGGAATTCTCCAAAGGCTTTCTGCAAACAAAGCAACAAGTCACGGCAGAGTCAGTGGATTTGTGTCGGAGATGTTGGCTAACTGTGACGTATTTAACTTTGTTAATTATGTCTGACCACATGGATGATATACTGGACACAGATTACATTTCATTATAAAGAGTTAGTCCAGTTATTGGTGAAATGTCCAGTGGTGAACAAAGCCTGTACTAGATACCTTTTGTGAAGTAATGTTATGTATTACAGCAACATTTATATATACACACTTAAAATGAGGGTTCTTCAAGGGTTCTTCTTCAGAAGAAAATGGTTCTATATAGAACCACAAACACTCAACCCCGTGTAGAACCCCTTGCACGAATAATGGGTTCGTTGCATTGTGAAAGGGTTCATGGCACCAAACAGGGTTTACTATTATTACAACTTTTGATATTGTAACATTAGTAGAACCCTTTTAGTACCATATAGAACCTTTATTAAAAGGTTGTGTATAGAACCCTATACAGCACATTCTGCATCAGAACCTTTACAAGATGCGAGGAACTGTTTATTCATTCAAAGCATTTTTGCTTGTTGATGGTTCTATATGATTGACTAAAAGAACCCTCATTTTTAAAGTGTGTATACGTGTCAAAGTATTGTCTCGTCTCATAATTATGAATACAAATCCACAAAACAGCTGCATCAAAAGTAAGAAGCAGAATAATATAAATCTGAAAAACGAATTTGACCGATTGCTTGTTTGGAAAGCAAGTTGGCCAATTCTGACTCTAAATGAACACCACTGGTCTCCTGATAATGAATGCTGAAATTCTACTGGGATGTCTATCCCTCCTGCATTATTCTTTTATAAAGTGTGTCTTTAGCAAACTGAAGTTTGCTTGTTTTGGACACATGAGAAGAAGCAGTTCAGTGGAAGTGCTTATGCTTTGAACAGTGAAAGGAAAAAAAAAAAAAGGAGGAAGATGGAGGAGGATGACCAGCAGCAAGACAGAAGGATATAAACAGAGGAATCTGTTTATATCCTTCTAATAAACCAGAAGATACAACTAGAGGACAGGATATTCTGGAGAAATACTGTTTATATGATTTTTTTTAGAACTATGCTAAAATATTTCAAAACCGTAATCAGACTGGACAGCTGTTTGTGTTAAATGAATTGGATGTGTTTAATGAGGTTTTAGCCCCAAACCTTATTCTAAATGGAAAATCTGTGTTGAAAGACATTAAATCAAAACAAAGAGAGCGTATTTCTCATTTGTGTCTCATTCTGTTTCAATTTTAGGTGAAACTTCTGCAATAAAGTTGATCTCTGTTAAGATCAAACATCAAAAAGAAACATCATAGATCACTGTTGGATAGAGTAAAATTTTCCTCTGGGTCTGATCATCTCTGAGGATTAACATTCTGTAACTGCAGGAACTAGACCTAATTTTATCATATAGAACTGTGTAATAAATGTGTGGCCCCTCTAGTGGGTCCTGGGGACTGTTCATTTGTAGGTTTGTACATTTACTGGGTTCATTATGGAACCAAAAGTGGCTCTTTTTTTGCCATCACTCAAAGAACCGTTGGCAGCACCTTTTTCAACAGTGTCTTTTTAGTCATTTCACTCTGATGTTCTGCACTGTCTTATTTAGATCACCATAAATTATGACAGAAAATAGGAATATTACTAACTTCGCTAGCTTTACTGCCCCCCATTCCCCACCTCCCTCAACTAACCACCAGTGACCCTCTCTCCTGGCCCCTTGGTGCTCTGGTGGAGTGACCGGTAGAGTTAGGAGCCTGCTAGCCAGTTTGTTTGCATGCTGTTGGCTGAAAGAGAAGGGACAGAACACAGTGTTCCTTAGCACTGTCCGGTGTTCAGTGCCAGCTCACTTTTAGAGATCCTGGAGCAAGGTGACAATATACTCCTTTGGTATAAATTGTCCCTTCTCAGTGACTTTTTGCCATGTTTATTAAATGAAGGTGAGCCTAAGATCAGATCTGAGAAAGTGTCATTTCCTCCAATTTCCACTCCCAGAGGACATAAGGGTCACTCTCTTGTCCTCTTTCCCTCATCAAGTAGCCCACAGATTCTGTCATGCATGCTGGTTAACCCTTTCCTTCCTCTCACTACTGGTGACAAATGATCTGTGGTAGGGACTGGTGTGGGTGATATGGCGATTAAATAAGATTACAATTTACTTTTACGAAAATGTCACGCACATCGTCTGAGCTTGATCACTGACCAACTGCGTGTAACATTCAAAGAGTGTAAACGCACTCCAAGTGGCTCATCGGTCTAATGCGCTATGCAGCCGAGGCAGTTATGCAATGGCGGCAGATCAAAAAGAGGTTGTGGCTGGCTTCACAGATGAGGACGTATATGCTTGTGTTCACCCTCCAAGTGCCGGGAACATTGTATGTGATAGTGGAGAGTCCTAATGGGGTTAGGTAATTGGCAATTCCAAACGAGAGTGTGATTAGTGAGGTTTCATCAGATTTAGAGCTGCATAAAATTTAATTGAATACAAATCATCATCATGAGAGTTTTTGATATTTTACACTGACATGCCAAAATTCATGGGACATGTGACCGTTGTGCACGTGACTAGGCCACTTGCAAAGAGGCAAGTGAAACTGGTAGAAATCACATCCACATTGAGTGAAGAAGACCCCAAACACATATCCCGCAGGTCAATTCTGTGTTACATAGTTTCCATGGGATATGGCAAAAGCAGGGAGAGGGGGTTTCAGTGCATATGGCACATTGTTATATATGTACCGTATTTTCCGGACTATAAGCCGCTACTTTTTTCCACGCTTAAAACCATGCGGCTTATAATGAGGTGCAGCTATTTCTTCTTATATATGTTATTTTCCAGGTTTTTTAAAAAACTTTGCGGGTGCGGTTTATATTCTGGTGCAGCTTATATTCTGGAAAATACGGTACTTATTGTCTATTTCAGCATATCAACCTTCAAATAGCATGTCAAAGTGCATATATCGTAAAAGGTGTTGCTCACCCCAAGCAGGGATATTGAGTTCTGGTCTTGAAGGTTGGTTTTTCAAGCATACAAAATAATCCTGGAAATAACAAATCAGTGAATGGATTCTGGTGTATTTGGAAATTGCCAAACTGAATACCAGCCCCTCAGGACCTAAACTGAATCTCCATTTTAGCTGATTTTCTTTCAAATATTTCTAGAACAATAACAGGACAATTCCCCTGTCAGTTTCCCTAAATCACCCATTTTCCTGCCTTGACTCTCTATAATCCCTGGATGTGTACACTGACAGCATGCTTCAGTGCCCCAACATCTAGGACTTACATCATCTTAACACGACTGAAGGAATCTACTATTTATTTTTTGGAATCTCTGTTTTTTTCAGGTCTGTCTCACAGGACCTACAGATAATAGCCAGTACAGTTTGAAAGTCTGCTTAAAAATGCCTGAAACAGTATTCTAAGAGCAGTTGGCCTTAGTGACCCACTGTTTGCTTGATATTTAGTAAGTAATCACCTGACTGTGTACCAGAGCAAAAGCTCCAATATGGGTCAGTGGATGAAGCTGTGAAGACCTGTCGGCTGCAGCGCTTAATCTTATCTTTTGATCTGAACACTATGGTCCACGGTGTGCACGGAGGGAGCCAGTTATAAAAGCAGGATTAGTCTCCCTCACCTCTCTGTATTAGGGACAGCAGTGCACCGTGACCCACTTCCATTCTCGTCAACAGAAAGCGAGAGCAAAGAAGGAGGACAAGAGGGCAAAGTGATGTCTTTTTGGGGCTGTGCTGCACTATTCATTTGACAGGCTCATTCATGTAGGCCTAGTTTCTTCAGAAAGTCTTCTGCAGCTGGCCTCTTGATGATTGAAGATGCTAATATGTTAGAATGAGGTTTCAACTGCCAAAGCTTACTCTGCCCCGAAGAATGTGGTCTCATTGATTGAGTCTGCTCTGGGGGCATCTCTGATGGACCTCATTTGTAATGGGAAAAAAAATCCCACCACTTCTTCAGTTCTTTATTGCTCCAGAATGTTCTGAACATTATATCTCTTCTGATTCTTGCTAATTGGGTCGTTTGATGTAGTCCTGCTTTAAGTTCTTCAGAATGTATGAATTGTGGCCTATTGCAATTAGAACTTGACGAATTGATTTGCTAGTACATAGTGATTGGCTGCAGGGTTCTAAAACGGTTTGACCTGTAAATTCAAGGCATCATCAAGCTAAGCTCTGCTTAATATCAGAAATTATATGTAAAATAAAAATGACTAGAGGGCGGCACGGTGGCGCAGTGGGTAGCGCTGTTGCCTCACAGCAAGAAGGACCTGGGTTTGATCCCTGGGTGGGGCGACCTGGGAAGATTCTGTGTGGAGTTTGCATGTTCTCCCGTGTTCGCATGGGTTTCCTCCGGGTACTCCGGTTTCCCCCACAGTCCAAAGACATGCCTGATAGTTGAATTAGTGACTCTAAAGTGGCCCTTAGTGTGTGGATGTGTGTGTGTGTGTGTGTGTGTGTGTGTGTCCTACGATGGATTAGTGCCCTGTCTAGGGTTGTTTCCCGCCCTTGCGCTCAGAGTTGCCGGCTGGGCACCGGCTCACCCGTGACCCTATTCAGGAATAAGCGGTTCAGAAAATGGATGAATGAATGAAAAATGACTGAAATTAAGTGATTTTGGTAGTTATGACATTTTGGGAATTGAACCTCCTGAACAATGTCTAAAGCTAGACCAAATCGGAATTTGTCACAAATGTACCTCAAAACATACAGTAGGGATTTTCCAACCCTTGCCTAACACATTATAGCAATTTCCTGGACTACACTGTAAAAAGTGCAAGATCCTTGGGAGACTTTTGAAGTTTCTTCACTTCTTCACGAAACTGAAGAAACCAGTCGTTTAGGATCTTTTGCCAGTTCTTCAATTTGCAACTGTGGAGGAACCTCTTAAGGTGTTTCAAGAACCTAAAAGAACCTTGTCCTTGTATTGAAGGTTCCTTGAAGCACCTTAAGAGGTTTCCTCCACAGTTGTAAATTGAACTACTGCCAAAAGTTCCTAAAGGACTGGTTTCTTCAGTTTCAAAGTGAAGAAACTTCAAAACTAAGGAATGGCTTGTGAATTAGCTGATCAGCTGGATCAGGAGTGTTGGAAGCAGAGTAAACACGGGACATGGGCTGGGAACCACTGCTTTACAGTATGGTAGATGAACTCACTTACAAAGGATATAATTCATTTTAGTATGATAAGTGAGTTGCCTTCAGAACCTCTTCCGGTCTCCAAAACATGGTGTATGTTCCTACAATCCTTAAGTTATGGGCTGTAAAAATAGAGCCGCCCAGCTCAGGAAGCTGTCAGGATGGCTCCCAGCTGCCCAGCTGCTGATATGGGATCAGTGTTGCTGTAAGTACAACGGAGCAACCAATGAGCAAACATCCCCGTGTAAGAGGATGCTATTTTTGGCACCGGTGATATTACTCAGCAGAGTATGACAAACTGAGAGTCGAAGTGGCCGCTCGCAAAATGGCGGGACACCACAGGCAGGTTTCCAGTAGCAGCATTAACAGAGCAGGACTCTGTGATTCGTCTCTCCTCATGCAGCTGTTCAATGGAACACGGAGCTCCTGAACTCCACACAAGCTCTGCTGTACATTCATGAGCAGAGGCTTTTAATATGTCCATGGAATTTTAGTGAAACAAGGATTTTGATAATCCCCAGTTAATTAAGCACTTGTTCTCCTGGTATTGTTGAGAAATGCACAGATGGTCGGCACTTGCATAGTAACAATGAAATGCTTGTTTCCTCACATTTGCTGGAAATGGTGATGGAACACATCAGAAGTGTTCCTGGTGAGGCAGCAGGTTCCGGTGTATTTAGTGGTTACAGTTGGCGTCCAGGTGAGACCTACTGACCAACGTCACAGTCACCCTGCTGTTTGATTGAGTTGCAGCTCAGGGTGGATCGTGTTTCCTGTCCTGTGCTTCAGTGCTCCAGAAAAACAACACAGTGTCAAGTGTCGGGCCCGTCTGCTCCACTGAAGTCTAGCTTCAGCCGAACCAGTCGTCTGCGCGCTTATGTTTTACTTTTTTTTATCCCTGTTACACTGTATGTGTTCTCCAGTAATAATAGGTAGCACTGATGAATGGATCCTAAAATCCAGACATTGTAGTAAAATAATTATTACTAATACTAGTGATGAAAGCCTCCTTAATACAGCCTCATACATTTCAAATGTAGCTCTGGCTGCTTTCTAGGGAGAACTGATGCACATAAAGACCAACCAAATGTTGCTGTTAGAACTTAACTTGTATGTCCGTATTTGATTTTTATTTCTTTTTCATAATTTAAAAGCAGTTGTCCAAGTTGTTAATTGGCAGCAGTAGAAATATAATCCTTTTATATTGAAAGTAATGAAATATTGTGTTTCAGCGAGGGCAGAGCAGTTCATCAAAAAGAGTTGAAATTGACCATTCAAACCTCTATCAGACATAATCTTGCCCATGTTTTTTATATTTTATACATTACTATAATTAGGGGGTGTTTCAGTTATTGTAACATTGTGCCTTTTGTTCCAGCTTTAATGGTGTAATAGCATATTTAGTATATAAACTTGTCAGGGAACTGTGAGAGCTAAATAAATAAATCAATAAATAATATCGTTATCGAAGTAAATGTTCAATTAATGGAGGTCATTTCAACCAGCAATGGTTTCAATGCTAATAGCACAGTAATAGTGAACAAAGGGCCATGTGAGAACAGATCATGTATACAATACATAATAAATACAGCAAACAGCACCGAGTAAAAAGAACATAAACATTTTATAAACAACTAATTATAAAGGAGGCAAAATAATAGTAATATATAAGTAATATATAAAAAGTATAGAAACCCTATTAAAATACATGGGATGGAAACAAACTGAATTCTCACAGTATGAAAATAAAAATCAAACTTTGTTTACAGCTGCTTTTCAAAATAAATGCAATGTAACCTTTTACTTGTTACAGTGTAACAAGGAGAAGGTCATTTCTGTCGCTGTCATTTGGGGCTGAAAGGCTGCTACTGCACTAGCATGAGGGGCAGGAGACCTCTCACAGGAACTGTGTAATGCCGTGTAACCTGAGTCATATTTGTAAATTCCTGTAATATTACACAGTGTCAGTCCATATGCTTCTTTTATGTCTGCACATCAACAAATGCATGTGTACATCTGTCCATTAGGAGCAGTTAAAAGCCCTCCACAGCAGGAGGAATAGAGGAGGAGGTGACCACTTACAGAAAATTCCATTCCCACACAATGCTCCTTGTATATCATACAATAATATTTCTATTCATTGTTAAACCAAATACAGATGCCGTGTTTGTTTCGGTTTAGGGGACCACTGCACTGTCGCTGATTCCAAGTATAAATCTGTCCTTGTATGTGTTTTGCAGAACTCCAAGAGTGCCCAAGGCCTGGTGGGACTGAAGAACCTAGGAAATACAGTGAGTATAGTACTGACCCAGTTTTCCACAATGATAGTCTTTATAAACCACAGCGTTGCTAGTCGCCCCACACCCTGGGATCTGTAATTGGGGTGAGTGAATCAGTGATGTTTTGGGCTGGAGTTTGTGGTGAGGCGCAAAGAAAGACAAAAGGGCGATGGTGAGGTGGAGGCTGCAAAGCTGTCCGACACAATGGTATGGTGGAAGTGAGGGGGTTATATAGGCTGAGTGGGAGGAGACTGGGGCCTGGATCATCTTCCAAAATTAAGTAATGATATAACTCCACCTAATGTGTCCAAATCTGTTCTCTCAAAAGAAGACCTTTAGTAGTGCGAAACCTTTGGTATGTCCACATCTTGCATCAGCAGAACAAATTCCTCTCCTCACCACTATTTACTGAACACAGAGTGTAGCTGAGGTTCCTGAAATAGCACCTGTTTAATATGTCATATCTCTGGTCTTTTCCGGAGAGAAATCCAACAGCTCAGAGAAGAAGTGTTTTGATATCACTTTCACATTCCTGCTGGTCTTTCCACTGAGATTATTTTTCATGCTATGTCTCTGCTCTGAAGTTAGGAGGCATTTGCCAGGCAACAGTAATCGGAGAGTCCAAAAATAAATCATTGCACGTTAGACAGCGAAGTGATCTCGGCTGCTGCCCTCGTTGCGTCTTCACCTCTTACAACACTCTTGAAAACAAAGGTGCTTCAAATGGTTCCATGAAGAACCACGTCTGCAAAAGAAATGTGTGAGTGTGAAGAACCTTTAAATTGGTAAAGAACCTTCATATCAGTTTATTTCTTCATTCTTTAAGCACATTCACATGTCGCACGTGTCTTGGTTCTTCTATGACATTGCTCAAAGACCCATTTGAAACTCTAAAGCTATTTTTAAGAGCGAGAGGAACTGTGCAGGGCTGTGGACTGAGCTTTAACCCTCTCCTCATTCTTACCATTGCTTTTTACACCTGAATGTTTTTGTGTGGTCATCCTTAAAGTTCTACCACGCCTTCTCTTCTTTTGCAGTGCTTTATGAACTCCATCCTCCAGTGTCTTAGCAACACACACAGCCTGCGAGACTACTGTCTGCACAACTCCCACCGCCGAGACCTCAACAACAACAATCGCACAAACACTGCACTCATGGAGGGTGAGGGTGCCTTCTGAGGACGTTTCTCGTTGTGTTCAGTAGTTCCCTCTGATAAAACACAACCTCCGTCCCACTGCCCAGCTCAAAGCATTCCTCTGCTCTTTTGATCTCAGAATTCGCCAAGCTCATTCAGACGATGTGGACGTCGTGTGGCAGTGAAGCAGTCAGCCCTTCCGAGTTCAAAACGCAGATCCAGCGATATGCTCCCAGATTTGTGGGATACAAGTAAGTTTTGGCATGCAGCCGCAGATCTTCATTTAGATCTGGTGACCAACAAGCTGGGATGATATGTAACTATTAGTGACATTGTTATTTTTCCAGTTAAACTTTCCAGTTACAGATTTGCAGCTGTTCTATTATACATCAAAAAAAGAGTATTACTTTGCCTTTTATGGAAATTTGGAAAGTTATTAACTATTTAAAGCAACACTGTTTATGAAATGATGATGTACACTGACTTATAATAGGGAGAATGGCATCTCTGGCATTGTCACTCCTAATGCTGGGTGATATACCAATATTTATATCAATTTGGGGATATAATGTTTATTTATTTCTATAGTATATCTTATATGTAGTGTTTTATATAATATGATAATATCATAAGAAGATATATAAACATCTTGTCTACTTACTGCTCTCTATCTGCTTACTGTGTACTCTGCTGTAACAATGCACATTTCCCCCAGTGGGATAATAAAAGTCTATCTTATCTTAAACAGAGCAAGATATGGGCTGATGTGATATTGTTGATATTGAGAATTTAAAGTTTTAAAAGCTCCCTCACTCTGCTCCACCTCTATGAGGGCATAAGACTTACTGTATATAACAGATGGCGGGACAGATGCCACCACCAGTGAGGCACCACACCATGTGGGAGACTAGAGTTCGATTCCCAGTCTGGGGAACTATGTGGTGCTACACCAATGAGAGTCCTTGGGCAAGACTCTCAACACTTTACTCTGTAAAATAAGTAACCTTGTTAGTTTTTCTTGATGAGAGCATCAGCTAAATGCCTTAAATGTACATGAAATAAAAGTGAAATTTCAGTGTTTAAATATAATAGAGGTGTCCTAATTTTTCACATCGTATTTTTCATGCCATATATCGTGCTTTGGTTTTGAAATGGGTCATATTCATGTAAAATCCTGTAATCTTCTGCATCAGTCCACATGTTCCTTTCACTGTCGATGACGGTTCTGTATCTCTCAGCATGTTCACATTCTTGTGTAGAGCTGTCTTCAAGCTCAAAGTGAGTAGTGGAGTAGAACTGAATAACACTCCTCAGCTGTAGGGGGAGCCCAGGAGCAAAAACAATCATTTCTACATTTTGCTGCTTTAACCACATTTGGTCACACACTAACTTTTCACTTGAAATTTTCCTCTCACTTTATATAGATATTGCTTGTCTTGGTTTACACTCACTCTACACTCACTCTGCAAATTCTTGTTGGTAAGCTTTGCTGTGCAGTTTGTACCTCAGCCCAGTTCCCCACTGACAGATATCCTGTCTATTCCAGCCAACAGGACGCTCAGGAGTTCCTGCGCTTCCTGCTGGATGGCCTGCACAATGAGGTGAACAGGGTTACTGTCCGGCCACGGGCCACTACAGAGGACTTTGACCATTTGCCGTAAGTGTGTGTGTGTGTGTGTGTGTGTGTGTGTGTGTGTGTGTGTGTGTGTGTGTGTGTGTGTGTGTGTGTGTGTTTGACTTCTCTGTCCAATTTCTTCTTGGTGAGCAGCTGGGCCACAGCCAAGCATGTGTTTACTGAAGCGTGGATCAGAGGGTAGCTTGCTCAGATGAGTAGCATGTGTGCTCTGTGGTCCAAGTCAGAGCTGTATTTGCATCAAAGGATGTGGATGACTGTGAGTGGCAGTTTATTTCAAGCATGTTCCACTGACTGTCAGTCGTTGTTTTATGTCCCACAGTGATGAGGAGAAAGGGAAGAAGATGTGGAGCAAGTACCTGGAAAGAGAGGACAGTAAAATTGTAGGTATGTATATTTGTGGATATACAGCGAACATTTGAGGAATCAGGACTCAAGCTGATGGAATCGATCTTTTGTAGTTGTTAAATTTAACCTACCGATAAGTAGAATTATTGATGTACGTATTTGTGTTTAGATTTGTTTGTAGGGCAGC
Organism: Acestrorhynchus altus; assembly: GCA_034509495.1. NCBI lineage: Eukaryota > Metazoa > Chordata > Actinopteri > Characiformes > Acestrorhynchidae > Acestrorhynchus > Acestrorhynchus altus. Next base: position 17,768,854 of record CM067517.1, on the reverse strand, counting down.
TGAAGAGCTCACTGACGTGCACTGAATGTGGCTACTGTTCCACTGTGTTTGATCCCTTTTGGGATCTTTCTTTACCAATTGCTAAGGTCAGTACTGCTCAGCAAGATACACACACTCTCACTGATGTCCACACATAACACACATGACAATGAGAGAAGGTGGGTGGGGTTTAATAGTGTGCATTCCGCTCAGAAGGGCTATGGAGAGGTCAGCCTGATGGACTGTGTTCGGCTCTTCACTAAAGAAGATGTGCTGGATGGTGATGAGAAACCGGTGAGACTCGAAACATCACCCTGATGCCAGTACTAACATTAATAATTACATTTCTGCATGTTGTACTTCCACACGGGCAAATAACAACAGCTGTGCTGAAGGGCTGTCTCTCTCTTTCTCCTACAGACCTGCTACAGATGTAAAGCCAGAAGAAGATGTACAAAGAAATTCACCATTCAGAGGTTCCCCAAAATCCTTGTGCTACGTATCCTTCAGTTTGCTTGTTATCGTGAGCACAGAGTGATCACAAAACCCCACACAATACCAGTTTGTTCAGTAGCAGGGCTTTTATTATTCTAGACTCGATTATTTTGATACCAGTACCAAGTGTAGGATCACAGTGAACAATACCAGACCGTACTATGGCAAAAAAAGTGGACATTGATTAAGCCTAGTATTGGGACTAAATTGCAGTGGCAGTGGTTCATTACCCGCTTATTCATTGTTTAAGGGTATTAAAAAGAGGTATTAAAAAGAGTATCCTGCTTTTGTGGGAGTAACTGTCTCTTAAGTCCTGCAAGCATTTGATTGCATTCCACAGAGAGAGAGCGTTACTGAGGTCAGGATGTTTGATGATCACAACTCTACCACATCCCCAACTCATTCCCCAACCCAGCTCATTCCATACTTATTGGATGGAGCACAATCACCAAAGAACAGCATTGCACTGCTCCACAGTTCAATGCCAAGGGGCTTTATACCCCACTAATCCATGCCTAGCATATAGGTTTGTAAATAGACTTCTGTACAGGGACTAGACAAGCTGTACATTTGCTCATCTGTCAGCAGTAGGTCCAACTTACAGTCGCTGAATGCCGTGACAGAACATTAAGGATGACCACATAAAAACATCCTGGTATAAAAAGCAATGGTAAGAATGAGGAGAGGGTTCAAGTTCAGTCCACAGCCCTGCACAGTTCCTCTCGCTCTTAAAAATAGTAATGTTTCAAATGGTTCTTTCAGCAATTTCATAGATGAATAGAGACACGTGAGACGTGTCAATGTGCCTAAAGAATCATAAAGTGATCTAAAGGTTCTTTACCAGTCATATGGATGCTATTTATCATCTGTTGCCCAAAAGGTTAGATCAGTTTCTGTTTGTTTCACATCAGTAGCACTGTTTCTTTCCTTGATTCATTCACTCAGATCTGAAACGGTTCTCGGAAGCTCGAGTCAGATCCAGCAAGCTGTCCACTTTTGTCAACTTCCCCATGAAGGACCTGGACCTCAGGGAGTTTGCCTCCGACAGAAGCAGTCAGTACTGTCACGTTTCAGACCCGTAAACAGAAAGATGGAAAAGCCATTATTCTCCCTGTTCTTAACACAAGACTTTGTCCTGAAGGCCTGGTGTCTGTGCTTGTCTCCAGGTAGTGCAGTCTACAACCTGTATGCAGTGTCCAATCACTCAGGCACTACCATGGGTGGACACTACACAGCATACTGCTGCAATCCTGCCACCGGAGAATGGTACACATACAATGACTCCAGGTATGTATTTCACAGGCATCAGCTGAATGTAGTCACCCTCTAACTGATCTTGCTATTGCTGCTCCATGTCTCCCACTCTTCATGTAGACCTCCCACAGTGATTAGGCTTCAAGAGGGACTCTTCATGAAGCTCCTGAGCTGCGTGTTGCCACCGTACAGCTTCTGTTCTTCCACCCATTTTTCTTTTCCTTTTTCTCTCACTATTTCTTGTTGAGTCACCCCCTTCTCTCACTCTTGCTTTCTAACCTTCCTCCCACTCGCTCACTCTGTGAACACTGCTGCCATTCTCACGACCATGTCTTCAGAACAACACATCTTATTTTGCAACTCTTCCCTGATTCTGCCAAATCACCGGCTGATTTTTGCAGTATCAGGCCACTAATTACACAAAAGTTCATTAACCAAAATAACTGACATTTTATTGACGTGTTTAAACAGTTAAATGTTTTGGAAACTCAAAATGAATTCTTTTGTCTCAAGCATTATACAGGCACACTAGCGTTTTGTAAATTAGGTCATGTGTATGTGATGCCTCCAGGATGTTCAATATATGTTACATTCTCAAGTGAATATGAAGGAACATGCACTGGAAGAAACATTTTGGAAAGGGTCTGACACTATGGGCTCTTATGGGCTATTAATAGACCTGCTTCCATGGTTTCTGGTACTGCAGATAAAAGTGGATAAATGTATTATATTGATGAGTATAATAGAAACATTCCAAGTTGTGTCCATACTGTTGTCTGTTTTTACAGGTGAAATGTAAGGAATTTAGCAAACACTTATCCAGAACGACTTACTGTTTCATTATACAGAGGAGGTTTGGTCAAATGTATGATTAGACCTTGACATCAAAGAAATAGATATACATATCCAGCATCAAAATCAGTTTTGTTTATGTTGTGATCAGAGATCAAATTATTTGTGGGCTCAAAGGCTTCTTTTTAAAAACTAATCAATTTCTCAGCAAGTACATTTTATTTTTACTGCTCAATTGTTCGGCAGCTGTACACCACAGGTGACTTAGGCATAACAGAAGAAGGAGTTTGCTGTAACAGTCACAAAATGATGAAGCCTTTCATGCATAGAGGTCACTACAGTGTACAGCTCTTTAAAAGTGTATTTTCTCTATATATGCTTGCAATTTTGGGCACTGCAGCCTATCGTCCACTCCAGTGGAAGATATTGCATCATCCCATACAAAAAATTCCCATTGGCTGGTCATTGCAATGGGAAAAAATAGTCAGTGAATCCAAAATGGCCACCAGACAGCTATTTCTGTTTCTACCTTCTATAAAAAGATACCATTGCAGGTAAAAATATATATATATATATATATATATATATATATAATTACATCAAGTAACACCTAAATTGACATATTATGTAAAGATTTTCCAAGTTTTGATTTTATATTTGGAGTAAATACAGATTAATCATCTGTCCACACAATTGTACATCATGCATCACTATCTTTGTTTTAACTTCAATGCAATGTCAATTACTACTACGTTGTTCTCGAAAATAATTCATATCCTATAATGTTTTGGCTGTAAATCAACTTCTTTATATTTTTATAATGTAATTAGATTTTTTCTTTAAATCCTTATATTTTGTAGAGCTCAAAAAGACAGGCATACAGGGAAATAGAGGAGTTTCCAGACTCAAGTGAGGAAGACTGTGATGAGGAATGGCTGGCAGTACAGACAGGTGCAAGCAGAGAAGTTTGAGGGAGACCTGCCTCCTTTCTTATGAGAGAGCAAGATGAATGTTGAAGCAGATCCAATAGATTTCATCTTTTCACCCAGGATATGACATTGTTTACAGTACAAACCTGTATGCTGTCCAGAAAGGAAAAGACAAGCAGGCATTGACGTCAGAGAAGTTCAAAACCTTTCTTGGAATTAATATAGTAATGTCATATGTCAGATATCCTAGATCCAGAATGTACCTGTCATCAGAGACAGGACTTCGTCTTGGATGCACTCATGAGATGATGATGAGCAAAAGCATGATTTGACAGGAAATAAGATACATGCTATAAGATACAGTGAGAGAATATGCTCAATTCAGAGACGTAACAGTTCAGAGACTTGACAAGAATACAGTATGAAAAACACCCAGTTATAGTCAAGATTGTATGAGGATCTACACTTCAGAGACTTGTTACTTGTGTCACACTAGTTCAGAGGAACCACCATTCCAGCAGAATACCATATTCCAACTGTATAGCTAAATTACAAATATACCTTTATAAATGCCAAGTTATTATGCATGAAGTACACTTCAGTGGACAGATAAATATTTCCTTATTCAATAAAGATTTCAAACCTCGTTTTACATCCCTACGGATGTATAAAAACACATAGTAACAAAAATCCTTACTGAGTTCATCATAATTCATGCATGAGAGGGTAAATTGGTAAATCAACACAAACACTTATGTCCTAATCAAATGAAATCAAAGTTAAATTGTCACAAACACATTCACAGTACAACATTGATGACTGTCCTGTCACATAAATAAGAGCCAAGTGGTAGATGGATAAAACTATAGATAAACTGGAAGATTGGTGCTCCGTCCTGTATTTTTGGTACGATCTGGAGAGGGGAGGATAAGTGTAGATCATCAGACAGTGTACCTCACTAATGGCCTAATCACTGAATGCATTAAATGCTCCAAACCTTCCAAAGCATTCATCCAAAATGTAGTAGAAAGCCTTCACTGGAGAGTAGAGACTCAAACAAAAGTAAGATAAACTCTCTCTAATACTATTGATTTCAGAAGAAACAATGAATGAGCGGGTGTCCCAATACTTTTGTCCATATAGTGTACATAATATGTTAACACCTTGTACATTTTAAAACAGTACAGTAATGTATGTATAGTGTAAAGACTGTGAGGGTCTTCAGTCACCTTTAGGTCTATTGTTAATGGGATGTGGGAATAAACCTGATTTGGTTTGATTACATCAGGGATCAACATCCCTGCTCCTCCTGGTTTCAACTCTGTCCCAAGTCCATCATCCCATTCAGCCAATCAAGACCTACTGAAAGCAGTATTTAGTTGGATCAGGTGGAATGGATTAGGGTTGAATCTACAGTCTGCACGAAGGTAGCTGTCCAGGAGTAGGGTTGATGACCTCCGGATTACATCATCCATGTTACATTAGGCCCAGTATCTCACAGCATGTTTGTGCTCCCCTGCAGAGTAACGCCAATGTCCTCCAGCCAGGTGCGCAGCAGCGACGCGTATGTGCTGTTTTATGAGCGAGCTGGCCTGTAAGGACACCTGAGCTACAGGAGGAGAGAGGGCTGGACCCAGGCACCCAGGGCTCATCACACACTCCTCCACACACTGCTCCTTCTCTTGACTGACAGAAAGAAGTGACTGTTGCACTCTGCTGGACACCGCAGAGAAATAAATGTAATGTCATCAAGGGTGCTCTTGTTTCTGTGTCCGGTTCCTTTTAGTGGACGGAGCAGAAGATGTGTCCTGATGCCTCTGCGAATGTGCGTGTGGGTGCATGCGTGTGTGTGTGCGTGTGTGTGCGTGCGTGTGTGTGCGTGCGTGTGTGTGTGGGTGCGTGCGTGTGTGTGCGTGTGTGTGTGGGCAGCTTCTGTGGAGGCACTGTCAGGCAATAAACCCCTCGTGGCTCTGTCTCAGAAGTCTCTTGCTATGCACTGCAAAGGAACTTGTCCCAACTGCGCCTTCTTCTTGTTCAAGACCGCCTCGATATTAAGACTTGTTTCCAATTGATAATGAATTGTTGTTTTTTTGTTGTTTTATCATTTTTATTTGTATTCCCTGCACTCTGGGAACTGAACTGGTATGTGGCTTCCCCTGCTGGGGCATCAGCAGAACAACAGGATTACAGCCTCAAGGCTGCCACTCACATCAACCCGATTGTGCTCTCCTGTTACACCCCTGAGCTTTTCACCTCCTCTCACTTTTGTTGTTTTAGTGTTTCATTTAATCTGTCAGACTTTGCTGATCGCTCTCGTATTTCCTTATGGCTGGAAAGGGGCAAAACAATCTGTGGAAAGGTCTGCCGAAGTGGAAATGGTGGCCGTGTGGCTGTGGCGTGTTTTTTAATCAGTGTGGCTGCTACTGATCTCTGATACTTAAAACGCTGTGAATGAAAGGACAGTCCAGTTCTCATGACTATGATTAGTAAAATAGTCCTGATCGGATTGGTTTATCCTTGATTTCATGCCATTGAACAACATGGGAAGAATGTTTTGGAAAAAAGAAATAAAACACTATATATGTATATTTTTATATATGATAGAGAATGTACTATACAGTGGTGCTGAAAATGACCTGTTACTGTTGTCAGTAGGTTTAACAGGAGAAAGAACGGATACTATTTATGCTTACAGCTGATATAATGTGAGATGAGCCACTTTTTAATGGTGGCAGATGATGTACGAAATAATAAATTTTAGAAAAACAACAAACCTTTGCCTTTTCTTTATCCACCTGAAAATGCAAATCCAGTTTCAATTCATGTATGTCTGAAGTCATGTCACTACTTCGTAGTTGCTGATTGTTTTGATCCTGTCCATACTAGGAATGCTGACATCTTGCAAAAGTGTTCCTAACCCAAAAAGGTTTTGTGCTGATTATTGTCCCCTCTTCATTACGAGCCTTTAATCTCCAGAGTCCATGAGTACTGACCTCCATGCTCTTCTCACAAGTGTAGGTTTCATAGCTACTGTTGTTGAGATTCTAATGCATCTCAAAAAATGTTATATTCTTTAAAAGCTAATTTGTGATCAGAATTTCATTCAAAAAGGTAAACTTACTAATCACTCATCACAGTATCAGCTTTAAAACAAAAATGTATCACTTTAAATGTAAACAGTATAAAATAAATTACAGTTTTACAGTGAATTAAATTATCAAAAACCATTTTCAATTTTTTGTGATGCACTGGGATAATATTACTTATCCTATTAGTTCGGTGGTGTTTGATTTGAAAGAGCTTCCCAACCTCAACATCAGAAATCGCCCTCAAAATAAATATGCTTAAATTATATTTAAACCATTCGGAATTGAAATTGAAGGGTATTGATTTCTTCTCTCTTTGCTTTGATCAGAATAAACCTCATCCACATGTAGCTTTTTCTGTGTGTTACATCACTGAACCTCTCTCCGGAGTGGAGATTTCTGAGAATTCTGTTTTTATGGCATCACTGTTAACATTTGAACTCATTTTACGGTTGGAAAAGTAGCATGGTGTGAACAGCTTTCTGTGATGTTTGGCTGCATCGGGTGGAATGAGTACACATTTGGGTATTTGGACAGTAGTGATTTAGATGTGTGGACTGTGATGTTTCAGAAGTACACAAATATAGTCCAAGGGTATTTCTTAATATCAAGACTGTGAAGAATGGACTTAGTCCTTATTTATAGTAGGACAACTATTGTGAATCAGCCAAGGCTACCAGAGGACTGTGTACGAGCCTCACAACATACCAATCAATCCTTGTATCTGAAGAACTAATGAGCCAATTTTACTGCTCATTTCTTGCCTTTTAACTGCATTTTAACTGAATTTTGCTGAGTGTGCTGGGTTTCTCTCACTGGTAAGTCTCTGTTTCTGGGGCAAGAACACAAGAATGGATCTTAAAAAAGATACTCTCTCAGCTCCTTAAGAAATATTTTATCTGAAGTAAATACATAAATGAAGTCTACACACACACACACACACACACACACACACACACACACACACACACACACACACACACACACACACACACACACCAGCCTTTCTTGCCTCAGTACATTACATCCACCCAAACATGAGCTGATGTGATGGAGGGACAGAGCACACTGGAGCCCTTGGCCAGTCCAGGTGCAGTTCTCTCTGAGGCCAGCAGGGGGACCTGTATATTTTGATGCTGACTAACTGGGTTTATTACACTGCGCTCATCTTCTGTCTCTGTATGATTCAGACTCAGCAGCACCTTCTGAATTTCTTTTGTACAGATCGTGTGTGTCTGTGTGAGAGACTGTTCATCACAGGGAGAAAATGAGCTTCGAGTTGCGCTGCCTCTTGAACTTCACATCGACCTTTGTGAGGCTTTAGCGCCCCCTGCTGGACTGCTGATCACAAGCTTTTATTTGGGGTTTTCTGAAGGTTTAAAGGGTTTCTGTCCAGTTCAGTACACTACAGTTCAGCGAGACGCTGTGTTTACACACAGTCACACTGTTCACACTGTCACACTGTTCACACTCAGCCCTGCTTCTTTAAATGGGAAATAAAGGAAGTTAAGAAAAGAAAAGAAACGCTTAGACTTACCTTTACAGTAGTACTCTAACTTTAATCCTAAATCTAATTTACTCAAATATACTCTGACACAACTCTAATATACTCTAACTCAGGGGTGTCAAACTAGGTCAGAAACAGGCAAGTGTGGCTGCAAGTTTTCATTCTAAACAACCAGCAGTTGATTCCACTCCCTTAATCAATCAGCCAGTTTTCAAACAACTGATCACAAGAGCTTCTGTGTGGTTGGAATGAAAACCTGCAGCCACACCAGCCCATTTCTGACCTGGTTTGACACCCGTGTTCTAACTGATACAACTCTAACTGATACACCTGGTCTATGTGGACCATTGTGTTTTGGGTGGTCTGTTGCATTTTGGAAGCTGTGTTCATGCTTGCCCACTGGTTTGCTCAATTGAGACCACCTTTGAACAAGAAACATAAGATAAAAAGTCAAGACTGGGCCAAGAAATATCTTCAGACTGATTTTATGGACTGATGAAATGAGTGACTCTTGATGGGCCAGATGGATGGGCCCGAGTCTGGATCAGTAAAGGGCAGAGAGCTCCAATCCGACGCCAGCAAGGTGGAGGTGGGGTACTGGTATGGGCTGGTATCATCAAAGATGAACTTGTGGGACCTTTTCAGGTTGAGGATGGAGTGAAGCTCAACTCCCAGACCTACTGCCAGTTTCTGGAAGACACCTTCTTCAAGCAGTGGTACAGGAAGAAGTCGGTATCATTCAAGAAAAACATGATTTTCAAGCAGGACAATGCTCCATCACACGCATCCAAGTACTCCACAGTGTGGATGGCCAGTAAAGGTCTAAAAGAAGAAAAAATAATGACATGGCCCCCTTGTTCACCTGATCTGAACCCCATAGAGAACCTGTGGTCCCTCATAAAATGTGAGATCTACAGGAAGGGAAAACAGTACACCTCTCTGAACAGTGTCTGGGAGGCTGTGGCGGCTGCTGCACACAATGTTGATCGTAAACCGCATCTGACAGAATCTATGGCTTTTGAGTGTCATTATAAAGAAAGGTGACTATATTGGTCACTGATTTGTTTTTGTTTTTGAATGTCAGAAATGTTTATTTCTAAATTATATTGATTTACCTGGTGAAAATAAACAAGTGAGATGGGTATATATTTGGTTTTTATTAAGTTGCCTAATAATTCTGCACAGTAATAGTTACTGCACAGTTACTTGGGTTGATTGAGAACATAGTTGTTGTTCAATAATAAACAGAATCCTCTCAAATACAACTTGCTTAATAATTCTGCACACATTGTATAGTATACAATATTTATAATATAATATAATATAATATAATATAATATAATATAATATAATATAATATAATATAATATAATATAATATAAATGTGCATTTAAATGTATACCCTGGACCAGTACAGATACATACATATGTAATAATTACTATTTGATCAGGTCTTAAGATTAACTCAGTCCACAGTGGTCTCTTGTCCCCCATGGGCATGAGTTAAAAAGTCTGTGGAACAAATGGTATCCAGAGATTAAAAGTTTGTCCAAATGAGAAACCACTTTAAAAAAAAGAATACTGTGGCTGGAGTGTGGATAATTCTGTTATTTGACCTGGGAATTAGTTTTTATCTGAAGGACTCCACACACACAACACACACTGCTTAAAAACAGACCCACTTAAACAATCCAACCCTCCTTTTTAAACACACATTTCATCAGATTGAAGTCTTTGATTCATGCCCCACATGTTTTACAGGTGACTGTTGATGATATGTTCTCCCTTTAATACATTGCACCTTTAGGAACATATTACAGCTTCTAAAGAACTGAGAAATGAACTTTGGAACCGTGTGTTAATCAGTGATTGGTCGCAGGGAGAATGCATGACTGGAGAACAACGAAGAACCGATGCCAGTGAAGATTAGAAAGCAGAAGGTGGTGAATGGTAGGAAAGGCTAGAGTGAATGGATCCTCAAAGTGTACAAGCAATTGGTAAGTTCATGCAAAGCTGTGTCTGTAAAATTGTATGTATGCATGTGTTATAAATTTGTGACTAAATAATATGTTTATAATTATGTTACATTGACTTAATACATTGGACTGTTTTACACGTTTACATTTCAATAAGTTAGGTAGAATTATAATAGCACAGACATCAGATAGATAGATAGATAGATAGATAGATAGATAGATAGATAGATAGATAGATAGATAGATAGATAGATAGATAGATAGATAGATAGACAGATAGAACCTTATTAATCCCAGTTGCAATATACTTTATTAATAATGTAAAAGTTCTCTTTGCAGATGGAGATCAGAACTCTTTACTGGCCCTCGTACTGTTGGGCAGAAGGAATGTTGGGAAGACCATCACTGGAAATATTATCCTTGGAAGAAGGGAGTTTCATACTGGGGTGCAGACCAAGAAGACTGTAAAGAGACATGGCTGGGTGTATGGAACAAGAGTGGCAGTGGTGGACACCCCTGGCTGGAGTGTGTTTGACTTAGTCAGGGTGGAGCAGGTGAGGCATGAGCTCCTCCGCAGTAAGACTTTGACCTCTGTTGGCCATCGGACCTTCTTGCTGGTTATCCCGGTGGGTGAGTTCAGCAGAAGAGAAAGTCAGGCTGTGGAGGAGTACCTAGGGATCCTGGGATCCGATACATGGAAGCACACCATGGTACTCTTCACATATGGTGATGAGCTGAGAGGAAAAAGCATTGAAGAACATATTAATAAAAGTGGCAAACCACTCCAGAAGGTCCTGGAGATGTGCAACTATAGATACCATGTCTTTAACAACAAGCTGACTGACAGGTACTACCAGGTCAGTCAGCTGATTGAGACTTTGAAGAAAATATGCTGAACTGGGGTCAGAAGAATTAATATATTTAACCAAGGAGAGATTATTTAGACTGGAACACTGTTAAGGATTATTTACACACTACAGTAGATTATGCTACTTTGTTGTTATTGATTTATTATATGTTTATTTGTTCATGAAGAATAAACTGCCTATTTACTAGCCTGAGATTTTTTAAAGAGAAAAAAACCATAGTGCAGTTACTGCAATTCCCAAATGAACCACTAGAATTGTACTTTTATGGGAATGATGATGTGGGTTTGACACTGCGGGGGCTGAGAGTGCTGTACTGTGGGTCTGCAGCTGAATACTACTGGATGTTAGTCATGCAGGGTTGCCAGGTTCAGCATATTATTCTAATATATACTATGGATGTGTTCAGAAGTTTACATAAACTCATTGTGGACATGGTAGAATCAGCCATAACATTAGCACCACTGAGAGAGAAGCATCTGTCAATGGGTGCATATATGGATATATATCAGTTCTTTAAGTTGAAAATGGGCAGCAGGTGTTCAGTACAGTTGTTATTTTTTAGATTTTTTTTTAGATTTTAGATTTTGAGATTTTTTATGGATGATGTGATTTTTGCTTCCTCAATCCATTCTTCCCTCTGCTGAAATAATACCTTTGCCACTGGCTGCATTCCAACACAAGGTTTATTCAGCCCACCCCATGCTTAACAGTTGGATTTTTGTCCATGGAATTCTGCACCCTCTGATCATTGCAGTCAAAAGGTTTCATTTTAACCTCATCACTCTAAGGGATCTAAAATGTATTGGGCTTGTTCAGATGTTCCTCTGCAAGTGTCTAAATTGATGAATTTTTTTTAGTGAGGATGCAGGAAAGGTGTTCTTTTGGTGACTCTTTAAGCAGGTCAGATATGTGTAGTGCTTAATTTTTATATTTTTTTTAATTTTAGAGATGTATTTTAATTATTTGGTAGCCAATCATTAAAATATTAGGCAACTGCTTAGAGGACCCCATGTCTGCTTAGCGTTGGACAAACGAATATTTATAATATCTTTATAATTTGCATCAGATACAAGTATGAGGCTTTGGTAAAAGTTATGTTTTTGAGACCTCGTTTCTTGTGGTGACCTGTTTATTCCCCACTGTAAAGTTGTACAAAACAGAAAAAACCCTCACATAGTGATTTATTAAGTTTTTGTTGTGCTAGAATGAATGGATCAGACACAGCGGTGCTTCTGGAATGTTTAAAGTGCTCAGTGTCACTGGTGGACTGAGAATAGTCCACCAAATACAAAGATCCCACCTTTTAATTTTTAACAATATTTAAACATATGGTCATTTGATCTTCATTGTAACTATATTGAGAGATGGAGGCAAAATAACTAGACATATAAAATATCTGTAATTATAGAACTATAAAGTACTCTTGTATGGTAAGAATTGATTAAATGGACAGTGACAGAAACAAGGAGAGAGTCATAATATTATGACTGTATATACGTACACAAAACATCTGTGTTTCACTGTTGTTGTTGGTGGTGTTATTGTATGATTGTTACAGATAGAAAAGTGGTGATTGACATTAGTCATCTTAAATGAATGTTTATTAAACAAAGGCTGTAGTTCTAGAGTTCCAGAAAGAACATGAAGAATTCCTCTTCATTTAACAATTAATACATTTTGTCATTGAAAAAACAAACAAACAAACAAAAAAACAGGAGCTCTGAACTTCAGCTGCACTGGCCATTTTGTATCAGATGGGCTGGGCGCGCTCATTTAAAATGGGGAAAGGTGCTAAAGACAGGGCAAATACATTCTAAAATTCCACAGGTTGGACCTATGCTCAGTACCAGTCAATTCTAATAGACCATCCTCTGTACACAGTTCTCTGAGCCAGACGAGGGAGTGTCAGCTACAGACTATGGAGATATGTATGAATTTTTCAAAATGATATTAAAAGAGCAAAAGAATGGTCTATTTTGTTTTCTGTTCTGTACAATAAAGGCTCTGTGAAGGTGAAGGCTAAGGGTGGGGGCAGAACGAAAACAAATAAATAAAGCACAAACTTCTAGTAAAGAAGAGGTCACTGGACACTTGCAGTGTCTGCCAGCGTTACTATACAACACACGGGGCTACATATTAACACATGACAAGTGAAAGCAGCCCACTCCTGTGGTGCTTTCAGTCATTTCCTTGAACCTGGCATTCAGTACACTCCACAGCCAGGGGAAAGCAGGGCTGATACACGTGCACTCTTGAAAATAAAGGTGCTGGAAATTACACACATACATCTCTTTTACAAACATGGCATCACTCAGAGGACCATTTGCAGCACCTCTAATTTAAAGAGCGAATGCCTGTCAGCTACAATGGGTCATGTGACCTCACACACTCACGCACGCACGCACACACACACACACACACATACAAACACACGCACACGTTACAGAGCACAGGTGTTCACTTCAGAGCTGCCATGCAGAGACAAACATGAGGTTTCTTGTTTTCCTGGAGGGCCTTGTAAAGAGTGTGAACAGATATTTGTGGCAGTTGTAGGCAAGTATCAAACCGCTCAATTTAAAAAAAGAGGAGTTGTGCTCTTGGGTTGAGTAGCAGGGTGTCCCATGCCAGCAGCCGCTGCCACCACTCATACACTGCGCTCCAATGCATTCATCCAGGAAGGGGGAAAAATAAAAAAGAACACCACACATGCACATACAAATATTTAAATATTTACACAATGCAAACATTGGATTGTAAAAAAAAAAAAAGCTACAGTATTAACATTAACATAAAAAAGCTTGTTTCAGTATCGCCAATTCAAATGAAAACATGTAAGTAACTACTCAAGTATTTTGACCGTTATTGTTGATGAACTTTGCGGCTGTGTGCTCAGCCTATTAATGACCCTGATCACAGAGAGAACTGGGAAGGCTCTTCATCTCCTCACACAGAAGAAACTTCTCTTTCACTGAATCTCCTGAAGTGAGCTTTGCTTTCCTCCCCTTTCTAGGACAGAGTGCTCTCCACGTTTGCTTCCATAAAGTGCATTTGATTAAAAAAAAGAAAAAAAAAAAAGATTAAATTAGAAGTCTCAGGCTACAGTGCGAAAGACAACTTGCCAGAGGTGAGCATGTGCGAGTGTGTTCGGTGCAGTTGCCTTGTGTGTGTGTGTATGTGTGTGTGTGTGTGTGTCTGTGTGTGTATGTGTGGGCTTCATTACAATAATTACAGTTCATCATGGGTCCAACTATCTCTCAAGCCCTCTTTCAACATGATATCCTAACGTAACATTGAAACACTATGATGATCTAAAAGAAATAAATAACTGCAACAGGATCACAGAATACAATACAAAAACAAGCCATTGCAAGAAAGAAAAATCAAAGGAACGTTTGATTTGCATCATCATGTCCACTCAGTCTTGTTGCTGGGCGCTGAGCTTAGGCCAACTCTCAATGTAAAAATACAAAAAAAAAACAACAAAACAAAACAAAAAAAACCCCCAAAGTCCTCAGATGTTCTCTGTTGCCCTGTGTTGTGCGGTGAGCTCAAAAAGAGAGAAAACCGTACAAACCAACATGGGACAGCTTGTTTTGTAACCGAGTCAGACGCTGATTTCTTCACGATAAAATCTCTACTGACACACCTCATCTTTGGTAGTGAATTTGTGCATGTGTCCCTCTCAGATGGTTGTCAGTTTATGATAAAAAATAATATTAATACTCGATCAGCTGTTTCAAGTGGGTCCATGAAATAGAGGAACAATTGAAAATGGAAAGTGCTTTGACTGCTACGAAACTGGAGATTGGGGATCCTCTGGAGAGGTCCTCTGGTTTGAGTGACTTGAGAGGAGGGTGGTCCCTGGGGCCAGTGGGTCGCAGGTGGCACTAAAGTGCTACTCGTACAGTGTGACAGTGCAGTAACACAATGCAGAGATCCGCCGGTCCACGCTCGCCTTATCTGCACACAGAAACAGAAAGGAAAACCACATTATAGGCACGGAAATAAGACAGAGATTAGTACCAGAATGTTTACATCACAAGATCACATTTAAAGCTGCCTGCACAAAGTTAAAATTCCAACAGCCATCTGATTTCAGTTACAGTCTGTGATTTGCAAAGCATTCTTTTCTGGATGTTTCTTTTTTGAGATAAGAAAAGTCCTTAATATCTACCAATGGATCTCAGACACGCAGACACATGCACTCAGCAGTCAAAACAATCATGCCTGGAGAGGTATTGTGCATTTGTGGGGACTAAAATTAGTTCAATAAAAAACTAAATCTGTCTGTAATTTTCTCAAAGGAGGAGGGAAAAACATACATCAAATCTGGGTGGAAATAAAATCAGAGTTCCTCTGAAGGAGGCGATTCCCTAGGACCCCATAAAAGTTTAACCTTAAACATGGTCCAGGCTGACTGCTTCAAACAGATCTAGAAAAAGTGAAATCACTATTCTACATCAATCAGCTGAAAAACATGAATGGAAAAGCGGGACTATGCTGCTGTGCCTCTAAACTGGAATGTAATTGCACTTGTCTTCTATACAGCTTTTACAAACATCTTGGTAACAGTCCACATTCCACATGTTGATTACAGGATTTCGAGCTGGAGCATTAATGTGAGGTACTCACACTTTGTGACGTTTTCTATGTCTGCTGGGTCCTGCAAGATCTTGCTAAGACCCTCTAACAGCATGGCAGCTTTGCTATAACGATACGCAATGTCCTCATTCTGCTGGAACATCTCATCCAGCGCTGCTGACTGCACCTGATGCAAACACAAACATGCAGGGAAGCCACGTCAAGTTAAGACTCACAAACTATAAGATTGAACAACTATGCACACACTATGGCCTGTCTTTCACTCACCAGTTCCACAGCGTGGTTGTATATTAGTTTCTCAGCTGTTACACTGTTAATTTCATCCACAAAGCGTTGCTTGTCCGAGAAGAAGTGGTTGAGTTTGTCTGTGAGGCGACGGCACAGAGAGATGCAGCTCTTGTAGCGCTCGTTCAAACTTTTGACCACTGCCAAATGTAAGAGGAGACATGAGACACAGTTCCACTGTGATCACGCAGGAGGTGAAAACTCAACTGCCACACAATTTGATTTTCTTTCATATATTGTTCCATCAGCAATACAGGTACTGCACACTCTCTCTTAGCAAATATGTCAAATGTACATGCCTACCTTGTTTGACAGCAGTGGAAGGATTGAGCTTGGCAGACTTGATCTGGGCCTTGGCCAGGTGCAGAGAGGAGGCCAGCAACTGAGCTGCCTTCATGTACAACACCAGCTGTTCTACCTGCCTGCAGGGGGGCAATGAAGAGGGCATATATGAGCATGTGTATGCATGTGTGAGATGAACACATAAGCTACATCACAAAGGTTAGGCTACAGTCCTTTGTCGGCCGCCATGTCAACTGAAGGGTTTTACATTTGGTAGGATGAATGAGGGATATGTCTTTCGATTTTGACACAAATGGTGCTTCGAGACCTTCACAGGCCTGAGCCTATCCTACCTCTGCTACAACCCTGACTTCGGGAAGTAGCTTTTTCTGTGTGCACTGAACCATAGTGCATGAGTATTGGGGTGTGTGTGTGTGTGTGTGTGTGTGTGTGTGAATACATATATCTTACCCCCATTCCTTGCTTAGTTGGCTTATCTGGTCCACTACCACACTTTCCTGAGGGGGGTAAAGTGAGGCTGCAGAAATGCCCAGATCAGCACCTCCTGCTCTCACAGCAGCCATTTCAAGCACACAGTCCGTAAAGGACAGAATCATCCGCAGGTGCATCAGTGTGTCTGTGTGCTCTCGCTGCAAACACACACACATACACAATTTTAGGGTTGTGTATTGACAAGAGCATCATATGTTACAGGAGTAACGTTTTTCTATTCTTTAATACTGTAAAAAGATTTTTTCAATCAAATTTTCGAAAGTCTGTCAATAGTATAAAAACAACATGATTGATATTAAATCCATTATACACATTGTACAGCCTGTCACAAATATTTGCATGTAAGCTATTAAATAAAAATCAATACTGTGATACTGTGAATATAATATAGCAATACTCAAGTGCAGCGGTGATCAAGTACACCTGACTCACCAGTTATTTGTCTGTTATCTCTACTTAGTTTCCACAAGATTGGCTGATTTCATGGATGGATTTAAATTCACATTATTTTTTACAAAAGCCCAGCTGTATAACAGTAATCCTTTAAACAAATCGGTTTCATGTACAGTCCTCTGATTGGTTTTCTATCCTAAAGTGCTCACCTCCATCAGTGTCTCCTCAGGAAGCTCAGGAGCCTCAAAGGTAATGAAGCCATCCAAACTGGGTGGAGACGTGCCATAGGGGACGTAGCGCAGGCTGCTGGGGGCTGCCTCTGCTCCAGGAGGGGAGCTTCCAATGGCCATACCTGGAGGTGAGCCCATATACACCTTCCCACTGGTAGAACACAACGAGCCACCTGAACTATTGGAGCCTACTGTGGAGAGACCCAAACATACTGACATGAACAACAGTCAATTGTGTACAAGTGATTCTAGCATGCAGTGGACAGCTGTGAAAACCACTTTCATGAAAGAGTTGGATCAAAGCCAGTCCAGAAAGTAAGTGACATTTTTAAAGTGTAAAATCTCAGTTGTAACATTCTGAGGTAAACAACTGGTTCTGTGATGCAGGTGCAGCTGTAGCTGTAACTGTGGAGTTAATGAGTGAACAAGGTGAAGCTCTCACCTGAGGTGGTGCGTGGACGTGTGGCCAGATGGCTGCAGGTGGGAGGGGTGCTGCTGCTGGGAGGTGATCCGACTGTGAACACCACAGTTCGGGGACTTGCTCCGCCTGCTGCCGAACCACACGAACCTGCTGGAGCTGGGGAAGGAACACACAGTTTTTAAAGACAAGAAAACAACTAAAAGCAATGAACAGTCCAAGTACACCATCAAATATTATATGTAACTGGAGTGTAAATTCTCTACTGGTGTGATTTTAAATAATCATATAACAGGAACAAAATCCTCTCACAGTAAAATCTGCTGTTAACAGGAGTGGAAAGTTACCTGTGTCCATTGGTCTCTCTGTGTTTAAACTGTCTGTGCTGCCTTGGTATGTCTGCCCTCCTAGAGTGATTCTCACAGGATGCTCTGACAAACGTCCTGTACTCACAGACCTGAGGAAACAAATTTTGTTTATCACATACATAAATAACTTCTAATATTCGAAGTATACCTAGACTATGTGTAGTGAACATTACCTTCCAAAGGTAGTTTTACTGGCCTCGGGAGCCGAATGGCGGCTACTGGGATATGGGGAGCAGTGGTGTGCGCAAATATCTCGGGCGTCCATCAGTGTCTTGCTGGGAGTAGGACTGTCTGCTATTCCCTGCTGAGAAGCCAAGGCCAGGAGATTACAAGAAGCTGGTGTTTTAGGGATCTTGAAGGGGGCTGTTGTCTGTAAACAATGTTAAACAAGTAAATAATCAAGACCATACTACATTTACTTTCAGTTTACATTTACTCAAATGAATAAAACCTACTTTGGTAGGTGACCCAATGATGGTCGGCAGGGGGGACTTCTGTAACCAATCAGAGGTACGAGGAGAGGAGCCAAGGTGCTTTGTGGGGGAGGTACCCAGGTTGCCAGGGCGCCCCAGCTGTGGCGAGTGGGTGGGTGGAAAGGTGGTGAGCTGCACAGGGTCTGAGAGCTGTTTGTGTAGCTTCTGCTTGTTCTGGTAGACGTCTGTCAAGGTGGGTGCACTCGAGAGTCGGGTTCCAGGTAACTGAGATAAGGGCACGGGGGAACCTAAAAAAACAAACAATGTCTGAGACTCTATTCTAAAGTAATTTCACTGATTGAAGCCTCAATTAAAATATTATCCTTTTAAAGGTTAGGTGACAATCCTATCACACTGTACTCTGTGTTCACTAGATGGCACCAAAGTCTAACAAATGAGGCCAAAGAGTTCATGAATGTTTGTTGCATAAATTTTTATTTTTATTTCAGCAAGAGATTAGGGCTAATATAAACGTATACCAAAAGATGGTAATTTAAGCCTCCTGACTTGTTATGTTTAAGGTGAAATTCCATCACCTGTGCTGGCCACAACCACAGCCTAAAATCTTAATAAAAGAGGTTTCTACTTTTGAAATGGAGTTTCTATGGTGACCAGTCCCTTAGTAGAGCAATGCAATGATGCAGTGACCCAGAGTAAGGTAAGCCAGAGGAAACAAACACTCAAGTTAACAGGCTGAGTGAGACCTATTAAAAAACACGTGTCTCAAAGAAGCAGAAAACAGAAAGAATCTCTCTCTCTCTCTCTCTCTCTCTCTCTCTCTCTCACACACTCTCTCACTCTCTCACACACACACATACACACACAGTGTGCTCTGCTTACCACCAGAGGAGCTGCGGCTGCGTGCCTCATGGCTGTAGGGATGTCCACAGCAGCAGTGGCCCAGCTGTTCAGGAATAGTGCCCACTGGACAAAAAGCATAAAGACAGACATGTCACAACATGCCCTGAACCTAACACAACCCACCCAAACATAAAAAACTATACGTCTCCCTGGCAACTGATTATTAAACATTACAAACACTATATTGAGAGGCTATGAATTAATGCACACTGATGAGCTAAAACATTATGACCTCCCACAGATGAAGGAAAAAAAACAAGCAACCAAACAATGATTACCTTGTATTTTAGTGCTTGTCAGAGTCTGTGATATGTTAAGTGTTGGATGGCTAAGGCTCATTGTTACACAAGGGCAATGGCTATCCTGTACCAACAGAACAAGGCTAAGATGGCACAACCCTCTCTTTGTATGGCCACATACTGGCTTAAATACCCATACTGGTCCTGTCCACTGTAAAAAGTGTGGAAACAATGGAAAAGCTAGTGTCAGATCTGGACCTTGGAGCAATGGAATGAGATTTCCTGTTTTAGTGGGCAACCAGCACTGTGAATTAACAGCATCAGTAAAGTTTAGACAATGGCTTTACTTGACAAAGTGTCTGTCAAGTCAATTATGCATCCTAAAAGGAATCAAGATTAACTTTTTGACAGAAAAAACAGAGAGACATTCTTACCCAGTGGAGAAGGTGAGTATGGGCGGGAGCTGCCTGTCGAGAGTCTTCTGCCCACAGTCTGAACCGCATCAGCTGGGCTTGGAGAACCAGAGGCAGCTTTAGGAAAGCCCATAGGGCTGGTGTTGGATCGCCGAACTGTGCCTGACCTGCAGCCAGACAACACAAGACCATGGCTGTCATAACCACCATGACATTCTTACACCAAAATATTTGTACTGCAAAATATTTTAACAGCTGGAATATAAAACAAATTTGCAATTGGAAGCAATGCACCAATAGTGTCTCACATTCCTCAGTTGTACTTTCCTTGGCTTCACTTTCTCTCCTGCCAACTATCACAGATCTACCACAGCAGAGCACAGGGCTTTCCAAACAAACAACCCCAAACAAAGCTGTAATAATCTGCAATCTTAAAGCTGGTTGGAATTATTTTTTAAGATTGCTGTGTCACTTGTTCTTTAGCACAGAAAAACAAACATGACTCGTGGAATCCCAGTGGCAGGTCTGGACGACATCATGCAAGCTGGTTAGCGACACTCTTTAGCACAGCCACTAGTCCATACGGCTAACATAGAGTGTGAAACAAGCCTTGCTTGTGGGGAAGGATGCTCTGAGGCAGCAGGTTTAATCCTGGTTTGAGACACATAGCCAGGCCAAGGGATGTGGAACAGCAGCTGCTGCTGGAGGATCAGCTCCCTTGGCCAGCAGGCCCTAGGTTGGACTGAGCCTGGTCGAATGGGGAGGTGGTGGCGGCAGAACAAGCTTAATCTGAAAGCTTCCTGCTGGCCACCTGCCTAAACCCTACCGGCACCATGCTGAGACATTCACCTCAAAAACAATAGCTACCTCTCTTTCTCTTGATCTCATTTCTCTCTCTTTTTACTCGTGCCAGTTTCTTTTAATTGGACTGTTCTGTTAATTAACTTTGGGTGGCATCAAAACTCCAAATCGGTCAAAAACAATACCATATTACTGGTAAAAACAATACATAAACAAAGAGTGCTTAGTATGACCTAGTACTTTTTGCTTATCTTCTCAAATCCAACCCCTCTAAGTATTTGCCCCATCCAGGGTCTTCAAACTGAATGCAAATACTGACCATGGCAAAGACAATCTGATGCAATCTAGACAGCAGCTAACGTAAACCAAAGCAACCTTCTGAAGATTAGTCATGAGTGTCACAACTGCCTCACAGCACTTAACAAATAGGACACTTGGTTTGGTTACAGCTTGCATAGGAAGAGCATTAAACTGGACACCTGGATGAGAGCTAGGGCTATTGAAATGCACTTACTGATGAGATGTATCTTACCTGGGAGAGCCGTAGAGGGTGGTGGTGGGGCTACTGGAGAGGTTCTGCTTGATGCGCTGGTAGTTGCGCACCTGCGTGGGCACAGGAATGGGGGTTGTCTCGGCTCGAGGGGATACCATTGGAGTTTGGCCTGAAGAGGGCTGCGGCTGCCTGGACATAGCAGAGAAAAGCGCCATGATCCACTCGGTATGTTTCTGCTGAACCATGGTGACAAACAAGTACAAAAACGCTGCACTGTGTTCAAAAACGTTCTTCTTCCACAAAAAAATCTATTAATTTTCTGTTTTAATCTACAAAAATAAAACTAGGCAATTGTGGTAGAGCTTACTCCGAGCTCTTTTCTTAGACTTCTTTGTTTAAGGTCGGTTAACAGCGGCAAGTACAGTACAAAAAAACCTTTCCTGTTTCGGGGGCTGGCCAAACAGCAGTGGGAAGAGCTACCATGTAAACACATGCAACTCCAGCCTATCATCACAGAGAAAGGAGGGGTTGGGGCTGAGCCAGTGGCAATGTGGGCTGAGCTTTAGGCCAATGGCACGTGCTTTGACCTCCCACTTTCAACAGCCACACAGGAGGGGAAAAAGACCTCATTTGCATTCTTTGTTCTCTAACCAGGAACAAAATGTCTGTAGACAAAAGTCATGAGAGGGTCCTCCATGCTGGGGGTGGTGATGGTGTTCCATATGTATATGTACATGTAGTTTTGGGGGAGGGTGCACTACATGCAGAGTACAAAAGGAAATGTGCCATTAGGACTTGGGGCTTAGCCTACTGGATTATGTAATAAGAGAGAGATCAGAAGGGAGGGCTGAAAGAGCAGCAGAAAGAACATGTCCACGTGAGCTACACAAGGCTGTTCAGGCAAAGAAAACAAAGAGAGTTTCTTAGTTTTACTGAGTTTAGTATTGAGCAGCACATGAAAATAATAAAACACTGAAATAATAAAAGCAGCTCTGTTACATTTGAGCACTGAAAGTGGAATAAAAATAAACACATTAAATCTCTCTAAAAGCCCTTGCTTCTTAACTAAAAACACAGAGAGACAGAGTCCCTTATAAAAACTACAATAACTAGGATTGTATAATAATCCTGTAATAATCTACACCCTTTAAAAAGAGCAGTGACAACAAGTGGATGGTTATGTCTGGTAAAAAGGTTCTCTTCAATAATGAAAAATCTTTAATAGAAACATGGAAAATATAGTTGTATATATTGTATAAAGCATAAAAATGTTCCATGACATGAAATAATAATGGATTTCTAAAAACACAAATAGTAAGACAACTTACAGTGCTATAGAGAACTGTTTTTAAATGGTTCTATAAACATGCATTTGCACAATGTTCATGCAGTTGCACAAACAACTTTCTGGATTATTCCTGGAGTTGCCATGGTTGCCACTAAATAATTCTTGGAGATCCTCTTTTTATTAATATATATAGCAGGGTCTCTATAATTGAGATTATAGATAACAATCACAACAAAAACACTAATAATAATAATAATAATAATAATAATAATAATAATAATAATAATAATAATAATAATAATGGAGGAAGAAGAAAGAAATAGACAAACAATCAAAAATAAATATCAAAAATGTTTAAGTATTTTATATTCCGGCCTAGTTCCATATTATGCCAGGTCTAACGTTCTAGATCTAAAATTGTGGATATATTATCTTAGAGCAGAAAGAATGTAAGCTTCAGCCACAGAGCTTTTTGTGGGGAAAAGGTCAGGAACATCATCTCAAATTGATGGGCATCTGACAATGGAGGGTGCAAATGAAGCTAGAAGCCTTGAAGGCTTCTTTTAATTTGGCTTGAGGGAAAATTCCCTGTAAACTAAATAAAATAGAAACATACAGCAGGAATATTTACACACTACAAACTACACAAGTTCCCTGATTAAGAGCTATACAATACTAAGTAAAGCAAATGGATCTAATGTGGGAAGTTTTACTGATGTATTGAACTATGATTTCCAAAGCACAGGGTGAATCAAACTCTCACTTCTTTGGTGTACCATTACAGCCTTAAAAAAGGAAAATAAATGTAAGCATACAAAGAAGACAAACAGAAGAATGGACAAAAGAAAACATTTTATAAACTGCAATGAACCACTTTACTAAAGAACCCTTGAATACACCTTTATAAGTCTATACAGAAAATTATGGTCTCATATTTACTTGACAATATTGTTTACAAACTCCTGCACTTCTTTAGTCTGAAAGGACTCTTTCTGCACTTTTGACAATGTTTTTATGACTGGGTGTGTGCTACTGATGACCTGATTTTTCATGTCTGCCAGGAGGCAGCAATGGGCCACTTGTCCTTTGGATCCACACACTTGGGAATCAATGCACAAACAACAGACTGAAAACAAGGCATGAGTGTGCTTCATGAGAACAGCGTGTATAGCTGCAGTTCAGAGCTCCAGGAAAATCAGATACTCTCCTGGAGGAGTTGGCGCTCACCCAAAAGTATTGCATGAGTGTTCACATACAGACAAACATGCTGAAGAACAGCATGTGCACTGCTGCCCAGCCACTTCACTGCACATGATCAGAGTGTCTCTAAAGTCAGAGGAAGGTTTAGAGGGCATGGACAGAAAGGAAAAATAACAATCCAGGAAACAAAGACAAATTGTATGTGTGTGTGTGTGTGTGTGTGTGTGTGTGTGTGTGTGTGTGTGTGTGTGTGTGTGTGTGAGAGAGAGAACAGCCACAGACACATGACAAATTAGTCTGAATGTTTCTAGCTGCTGAGTTTGTACAGAAAGCGAAACTGGAGGAAGTGGCTTTGAGAAGGTGCACAAAACAACTAAACTATTTGAGCAATTTCACTTCATGAAAGCAAAAGTAAACTGGGTGGCTGAGTGACACACAGTAATGTCCTTTTTTTCAGTCAGAGCACATCAACAGCTGAACCTTCACAGGCATCTAAACCATAAACATACTGCAGGGCGCAATATAGTCACATTTGCATAGAAAACCAGCTATGTCGTGAATGTAACTGTGCACATACGAGCCTTTGTGCTACACTTGTGGCTTCCACTGCAGACTAGAGAACATAGCATTGTGTTCATTTCTGAGCATGTGCACAATTGTTGCACCAAACGGACACAGGAAAATCTTGGCAGCCATGATGCATAAGCACAAGCATAGTTAGCAAGTATTTTTCTATCTTGAGACACCAGGGGTTACACAGACACACACACACACACACACACACACACACACACACACACACACACACACACACACACACAAACACAGTCCATAAATGAGTACACCCATTGTTAGGATACACAAATATGCCTAAACAAGTAGTAGTACTGGCAGGTTTATTCAACAGACATTTGACCAATCCCAAAATAATTTTATTGCAGATTTTTGCTGAGTAATCAATTAGGTAATTAGGTATAATGACAGCCAAATGTTCTTGTCGTTCAATTTTAGCAATTCCTGGCAAAAAATCTGACCCCAGGCACAATCAAATAGCCTACACATGCTTGACATTGGACATGTGCTTCTTTAGTTTAGTTACCAATTGCATCTCAGTAAATATATACCATAATCCTCCCACAAGCTATGTAACCATGCTTAGAAAAGTAGTAAATTGGTGTGGGCAGCCCTTATTTAAACTTTGAGGGTAAAACTGGAACTATATTAGTATCCACATAACATCCTGCTTTGCAGTATGCAAATGCATAAAATGATACCACATAACTGCAAAAAGTAAAAACAAATTAAGTACCTCACCACTCATTTATGTGCAGTATATACAAGGTCAGGATGTGCTTTGAGTTACTGATGGGATTTTTTACAGAGATGAAATTGGTCTGTCTAAATCCAAAGCTTATTAACAATTTTAACCGAGCATCGAGAACCAAACTTGTCCAAACATGTCTTGGCTGACTTGAATGGCAAGTGGCAAGTGACTATGCTAATTTTCCATTGAACTACTCATTTCACAGAAACCATTCAAATATAGCTGCCATTTTATGAGTAGAGTGTGTGAAGATGGGTCAGCTCACACACAGAAGGGAATGAACACACACACACACACACACACACACACACACACACACACACACACACACACACACACACACAAAATCCCACTAACAAGACACTTTTTCACAGCCTTGTGATTCACATTCTAGCCTGTCCTTCACAGCTTGGTTGAGTGCAGATATAACAGACGCATCATGCTAGGTCATATTCCTATAATGGAATCTGCTCTCTTTCACCTTCATGATCAAATAGCTTGGAACAAAGAGCTGAAAATATCTCCAATGACATTAACAAGACAAACAGATCAACATGCTAATCTGAAACTATCCTGCATCTCTGTGATGTCTACAGATGTTCACCGTCCAGTCAATGAAAGACAAAGAAAAATTTGAATTTGAGATGTGTTGTGTGTTGTGCACCCATGGCTCAGTCTTGTCTGCTCAGCTTAGCCAGACAAATACAGGTAGGCTGTGTGGTTTAGTGTGGTGGTTTAAATTGGTCATATAACCATATAACCATGATCTGTCACTGTGTGAACAAGGCTAGTGATGTCACACTCACCCTCCACAGAGCAGAAATTCACTGGACGGCCTGCGGCCAGTGGTGCCCATCGGCAGGTCATCTGAGGAGGAGAGCACAGGAATGAGTAAATTGAGCAAGCCTACGTGCAGAAAATGTGAGTGTATATTTTAGACATTATGAAATGAACAGCTTGTAAATTTGGTTTAGGCCACAAAATGGGTGCAAACCTGAATGTTGAATACAGTAATATGAAGAAATGAGGACACCCCATGAAAACTTTTAAGCACATGGACATTTCATTTTCATTTAACAATACTAAGAAATTGAGGTGACATAACTAAACAAACACATATATATTTTGTAAAATATATATAATAACAATGCTTAATACGAGCCTAGCCATCTTCTGGTCTTCTCTGGGACTTAACTTGCTAGGCCAGCCTGACCTTCCCTTGGTGGCAGTTGTTTTAAATGTTTTCCACTTCTAAATTATTTTCTGGACAGTGGAACAGTTCATTTCTAATTGACATCTTTTAAAATTCCTTCCCAGAAAGATAAGCTTCTACAACAACCTTCTATATGAAGGTCTCAGTGAGCTCTCTGGATCTCACCATGATAATACCATTCACCAAACCTAACAAGGTTTAAAAAAGACAGGCTCCTCCAAAATCCTTTCTAACAATGTTCAAATGTTCACTCTAACTCACAGGACTGCTCTCCAGAAATGTGTGGCACCAGAACGAAGTCGTCTGTGTCACAGGAGGAATTTTTGCTGCTGGTGCTGCCACCAGACTCCTTGGACAACTGTAGGTAGTTTGGGGGGCCAAGGGGGGGTGAGGAGAGCACGTCTTCAGGCAAAGTCTGCATGTCCGGCAATGACTGCAGCAGAGAGACAGAGAGAGAGAGAGAGAGAGAGAGAGAGAGAGAGAGAGAGAAAAACATTGGATTACCTGGAGCTGACTCAATGACAGCACTATTAATTCCCTTCCTGAGCTTGGCTGCTGTCACTCAGCTCCAGCAGCGGTGGCAGTGTGCTGGGATAATGCACCAGCTTTAATCCTAAAGCCAGCTGCAGAGGGGTGACAATGGGCTTAGGCAAAATGAGGTGATGAACTCACTGGAGGAGAGACATAACGACAGGACGGCGAGCTGCCACATGTGCTATCAGAGACTAAGCCTGGACACGCAGGTACCGGCACAGGGCATGCTGGGCAGAAAAGAGTACATACATCACTTAATAAGCAGACTGAGTCTTATTGTAAAATGTTTAGTATTTCCTATCATATGATACGTGCTCTTACATTTTTTAATGGCTGATGGTTGCTCCAAGAAGGGATGGCTGAAGAAGGTGTCTGCAAGGAGAAAATGGCAGGAACAGTAAATAATACAGGCTTCGTCCAGGATAATGACCTCAGAAAACACAGCATTCATCATAGTCGGCCAGGCCCTTAAAGGGAAATGCTTCACTGACCAAAATCCATTCGGTCCTTCTGATTCCTCTGCAGCAGGCCCAGCAGCAGATCTGCAAGCTGAGGAGATGTTTCCCTTGGGATGCTGGGAGCAGGAAGGAAGCTCTTTTTAGTTGAAGGGTCAATAGAGGCCATGTTTCAATATACTTTGAGTGTTATGAGTCACGTCACCACCATCAACAGCACTGTGATTAATGATAGTTCTTACCTTGGCACCAGAGTCTTGTTTTTCTCATAAAACATCCTCAGGTCTTGTGGGCTGTTGGCCTGTAGAGAACACAAAGCACATAAGAATTCCTGTAAAAGTACACTATATACTCCTGTTCAAATAAGCTCCTGTTACCATAAAACCAGCTTAAAGGCTCAGGTAGGCACAACTGAATTACAAGATGATTAACATGGTAGTTGGTTCAGTTGATTCATAGATTTGAACACCAATCTCAGTCTTTAATTTATGATTTCCCTCACTGTTACTAAAATATGGGAAAACAGCAACACTGTGGGCATTCCTTTCCTCTTTGGGAAGACAATGTAAGACCTATTATGTAAAGAACATTTAAATTAAAGAAACATATGGCAGACATTTTAAACTGACTGGCAGACACTGCCTGACTGACCTGAAAGGGTGGTTTCCCCACGAGACACTGATAAATAACAGTCCCAATGCTCCACAGGTCTGCTTTGGCATCATAGTTCTGGGACATTATTACTTCTGGAGCCTGGAGGAGAGAGCAGGTAGTTTATGAGATATAAATAAAGAGATAATACAAGCAATATGTCAAAGTCTGAACCAGTAGCACTAAAGTCTCTTCGAACACTTCAACATGCTTACCATGTACATAGGCGATCCACACAGCGTGGCTGCCATCATGTTACTCTGGAGATATCGTGCAAAGCCAAAGTCAGCTGTAGAACACAAACTCCCATCAGTATGCCTGTGTTATTAATAGCAACTTACTGTTATTGTCTGACAAAAGCCTGCAGCACTGAGAGAGACCAAGGAGACAATTGAAATGCTGCAAACCCAAAAATAGCACAATGACACCCAATAGTCTCTGTGTAGGTTTGGAAAATAAAAGGGCTTTCCCCTCACATGAATACCTTGTGTAACATATCTGGGAGCTTTAAGTACACCCAATGCCCAAGTTTGATTACCAATTTTAATGCGGATGCCATTGATGCTGGATTTCTTGCGGCCAGTGTAGGACAGGAGGATGTTCTGGGGTTTGAGGTCTCGGTGGATGATTCCCTTGCTATTCAGGATGTGCATGGCTGCTGCTATCTGCTGAAGAAAGATCCTCAGGGTGTCCTCTCGTAGGGTGCCCTTTGCTAGAACAGAAATCTTCAATTGGGACTACTGCTGAGAAATACACAATCTTTAAACAGTTTTTACTAAAATACCTATATTCCATTGCTCAAACAGCTGTTAATACATTAGTGGCACAAAGCAGATGTCCCCTGACATTTGATGTGCATTAACAACTAGACTGATACACCAAGATTATGCTGATTCATTTGCACACAAATTACATTAGTGAACCTGGGTTATGCTAAACTCCACCGAGCTGCCCTGTGATCTGCAGGGACCCTGTGATAGGTATGAATTTCTAAATCAGAAGCTATTGAGGTATTACCCAGAGGGACACTGCTCTTGGTCCCCTGTTACAACAAAACACCACTAATCCGCCAAGCTGTTAAGAGGATTGCATTTCCCCCAATCTACTCAGTAAACAAAGCAATTCTGATCACAACGGATCTAATGAAAATCTTAGAACACCGGCTCGATGAGTGTGTGGCGTGAACAGTGAACAAATCCCTCTGACCCACGTCAGATAGAGTGGAATTGTATAACTGAGAGCAGTTGCATAATTTGTGTGCAGGGGAAGTTGAGAGGCTGACACACAATGTACTGTGCCATGGTGATGTGGGAGCGTTCACCTGCTTGACACTGTTGCATACTGATAACTCCAATTACATGGTGAGGGCTAGTGTTCAGTCTACACCCTCCTCCTCTCACATACACTTTAAGGTAACTGAAGGTTCTTCACACTTTAAACCAAAAAGGGATTCCTCTATGGCATCATTCACCATTAGAAGCCCTTTTAATTTTGAATAGTGTACTTTTAGGAGTTAAGCAGAGGACATGAAATAACACACCCTAAAGTCATGATGACTCATATCAGACAACATGCCCTGGACATGCCCATCACTGAGAACACCACACAATTCTGAATGCATTTCTGTGTCAACAAAGATAAGCATGAGATCAATACATTCTAACAGGAAACTGAATCAGGAAATAGTCTGAAAGCCAAAGTGCATGTCATCATAAACTATGATATTGGGACAATATGGGAATACCACTGTGGAATTACATGGTCCAACCAAACTGTATCACATACACCAGCAAACCAGATAACTGAACAGAACATAGAGTTTTGAATTGCCAGCTGGCAGCTGTGACAGACAACACTGGTAAGTGATCTTTGGGACTAACCACTGTGTTGCCCAACAAACACTGGTGCCCAGGACCTGAGACCCATGCCTGCACTACTTGGACGCAGTCACTATTACATCACATATTATGTCATGTATATTATAACCTTTAGTCCTGCCTGTCAGTACTGAAGGTACACTGCAAAGCATTTTCGATCTGCACACTGTAGTGCTTACCTTGTAAATAGTCTGCCAGATCCCCACCATTGCAATACTGTAACAATAAATCCCAAATAATGTTACCATCTTCATGAAAACAGCTTACATGGATATTAAGACATTTCTTCTTAGGAATAGAGAAAAACATTTCTATTAAAATAAATAAAATAAATCAATATTTGTCACATACAGAGTTACATATGGAACAACTAGCAGTAGGATTCTAATGAAAGTATCAAAATATAGATAAGTAAATAGAATTTTAAAAATGTAAGGAAAGAGATAAGGAACAGAAATTTAAGAATGGAAGTATACAGCTGGTGTGAAATAGTGGAGAAAAGGATGAGGATATGGTTATAAGACTTATATATATTATAAGTATAAAAACACATTGTGACAAATGTCCAGTCCAGTTATTTTATTCATCAAGAAATCATTTTTCACTTTTTCAAGTAATTAATTTTCATGATAAATGGACCAAAAAAAATGCTCCAAAATTACTTAAGATCTTTTCACATTGACTTCCAATGAAGGTTAAGTAGGTTCTTCTCTTCCTATGTAAAGCTGACATTTGGTTGATACGAGCAAGGTTTTAAAATGCTAGTATAAAGCTGATTATACTGAGACAGCCTTTACAAACATGAGCATCTGGAGAGCAGGCAGCATGTGTTACGTTGAGCAAAGTAAAACAGAGGCAACAATAAGCTCTTCAATTAATCTGAGATGGTGATCCAGTGCTCCAGATGCACAGCCTGCATTCAGAGCCAGTTAATCTTTATCACAAGAAAAAGGTGGAGAGGAGAAAGGATCAACATACTGTAAGCTCACAATACTTCACTGTGTTCTACAAAGAAAGTTTTCATTTGATAGGGTTGTTTATCAGCCATTCTTTTTCATTTTAAGTGGCTTGAGTAGAGCAGACCACAAGTGTGGTCACTGTTTATGTGTAGAAGTTGTTCATTATAACATGATGACCTTTGAGGGGAAAACCATGTCATTAAATCAGTGCTGATTTCCAGAATACACATCTAAAGCCACCTGCATGAATCACAGAGCAAACTCTCCGGTCATTCTGACACAGTTCTCATAAACAAGAATCAGGTGGCCACTCACTTATCTTATCAGCTGGTACACATGAGGCGTCAGATTGATATTACATGCTAAAGATAGAGCTGATATGAAAGCAGGTGAAATTGTTTTCCAGGCTTCTGTGAAACTTTATTTTTAGCTTGGGCTCTTAAGTTGGTCAGTTTGTTTTTCTTTCAGCTACATTGAGCAACACCAGGCAGAGTCTGTATATGGACATGAAGGACATGAGGGAAAAACACAATGTGTGATAGAGGGAGAAGGAGAGAGGGAAATGTGATGATGACTATGATACACACAGTGTACTCACCTCCATTACTAGGAACACAAAATTAGGCGTTTCCTGTAAGAGAAAAAAAGAGAAGACAATGTTACAGCTCCCACATACAAATGGCAAATCATTCACCTTTTCCAAGGTACTTCACTGTACACATGGAGGGGAGTGGCATAAGAGAACAACAACTGACAATAAGGTTTTTGTTTATGAAAAACACAATTAAACCTATTTAGAGTATCATTTGAACCCAGATGTGAAGTTTTGCCAAGGGCCAAACCCACACTATGATCATGTAGTCATCACAAGATCATCTTCATATGTAAGACCCTCATACACATGGAGAACTGCCTAATTTGGGTTTTGCATGTGTTGATCGGTAAAGAACCCCTGGGCAAAGCGACAGCTATTAAAGTTTAAAAGGCATAAATGTCAAATGCTAGTCAAACACTTACTCCTGAGTGTGATTCTAGATATGTATAGATGCATGCATAATCATTCATTCCAGTTCTAAAATCTTACTGAGCATATTCAATTCTCTTTAAAACAAAAAACCCACACACACCAACCTTCTGAAAAAAGTCTTTCAACAGCTAAAACACTGGAGAGCAGCTTATCACATCTAAACTCAGCTAGTTATGGAAATACTGCTTGCTGTGAACCAGGCCTTGTGACCATGGCCTTTTCTGTCCAACAAAGAAGGAGCTCAAACTAGGCAAGCAATGACCAGACAGCTGGGATGTGCAAACCTGGGGAAACAAGTGGGTGGAAGACAAAAAGCTATTCCCAGGTAAACACACATACTACACTGAAGGAACACCAAGAAAAAAAAGAGTGGACAGCAACACTCTCCAAAAAGACTTCCATAAACCATCCAATAAACATGGGGTTTGTAGGTTGTTTTCCACAATTCCACCATAAAACAAAATTGAAAAGTGCTTTTCAATCAGAGCCAAAATAACATGGTTGTGAATAAGCTTGTTAAATGACACATTAGTGGTAAATTAAGTGTGAATTGGAAAATACAACACATTGTTCTTCCATTCAGTGAGCTGTTTCTGTGTCAGGGAATAGGAAAGGTCTCTGAGCAGGCTGAGAATTTTTGCTCAATACTACACTCAATCAGCTCTATACTCCTTGTGCAAAAATAGTTGCACCCAGAAGGAATTGTCAGATTGCAATGCTATTTGGAAGGAAAGTAAAAGTTACCAGAAACAATAAATGATTAAAAGTTTAGACTGATGTGGGCAATATTTACTGAGCTAGACACACACAAGTCAATTCTCAAATAATTTCTCAGTGTCGAACATAACGCAACATGCCAGACATCTCAGAATGGAATTGAAATGGTGTCCTGTGATAATACATTCAATGCAGCTTGAATATTCTCACTCTGTTCCTGCAGATTCTGCAGTATGGGTGTTAATGGCATGTCCAATAGCATCCTACACGTTTTCAACTAGGGATAGGTCTGGTGATGTGACTGGCCATGGCTTAGTATCTCTGAATTCAAGGCAAGCTTTAGAGACAGCAGCAGTATGCTGATGATCCACTACCACTCTGAGAGACTCAATGACAGTCAGGCACGACATTATTGCTGCTGCACATAGCAATTAGTTGATTCCTTCTGGATGCAAATATGTTGTGTATATATGTTCCTGGTCAATGGTAGATGGTGACATAACAAAAAAAGAAAGCAGCCATGTTTCGATGAGGAAACAAGAACTATAGTATAATCATTGTAACAGCCTCTCAAGGCTTCCATATATTCTTTCTGAAGATGGACAGATAGCACTCAGTCTTTCTGCTTAATAGGTACTGCTTAGAGAGTGCGTGTGAAACACTGTCAGGTTTTCATTCAGAAGCTGGAACCGTCCATTATAAAAGGAAGCACAGCCATTTTGTGTGCTGTGATTGAATTTACAGGAAAGAGTGTGGCACTGCCAGTTAATGTTCCAGCTGCCATCTTGGCTCTAGTTCTGTTCCACAAATCTCATTAGGTCCCTCATACAAACTAATTTTCTCAACAAAATTCGTTCACGGAAAGCTGAACTCAAGACTATTCATTTGGCCCAGTCAAATATGTCAGCTGTGGCTTTAGACCCCACTGTTCATTTTGACAGCAGATGGACAAACCACCATTATTCTCCACTAATGACTGCTCAGCCAGTCCCGGCTCTAGAGTTTCAACCAGCCACCCCCACCACCCAAAATGAGGCTAGGCTGAACTCCTGCTCCAGTGCCACTGCAGATCCAATAATGGGACAGGATCAGTGTTGCCTTGGGTGATGGAATAGCCACTGGGTGACTGTTCCATTGAGCCCATCAGAGTGATTACGTAAAAAGCTGTTTGCAGGAGGCCTGAGTGGGGGAGGGGAGAAAAAAAAGCAAAAATACTAAGCTCTTAAAAATAAATGTGCTACAACTGGTTGAGTAATTCTATAGAAGAACCAGTACTGGTTATATAAGAAACATTATGTTTGTTAGAATGAAGAAGAGCCTTTACTTAATGTAAAATGTCTTTAACAATTTAAAGGTTCTTCACACCCATTCATCTCTTTCACAAACTACATCGATACCAGACATATTTCAGCCACTTCTGGTGGTTTTCTGCTTACATGAACAGACAGGAAATACTGTAAACTATGGCATAGTATCGGCGTCTGACAGTCTCTTTACATATCAGCATTTATTAGGAGCAGAAATATGGAGCACCTCTAAGAGATACAGACATACCCCTAGTACCTCAGGTCTCTGAATATGTAACACATTATTGGCTTCTCACTCCATGTCATTTCCAAGTGTCTTGGGATATCATACAAACCCACTCCTCTAGGATTTAATGTGAGATGCATCAGAAGACCTGCTGACCAATAATTGGTCAGAGAAAATCAAAACAAACCGCACTGAGAGATGACAAGCTGTCAAAAAGCCACACTGACTATATGATATGATTTTACAGAGGGTCTCAACTTCAGATGTATTCATGGACTGTTTTGCTGCACTGACTGTTTAAAGTCGATCCACACATTCATGTCAGGGGACTGTGAGGGCCACTGTTTGCTTCTCTTTAAGTGGTCTGTGGTAGAGCCCATGAACAGATGGTTTGATATGTACATACAGGATTTGCTGGTATATGGTAAAAAATGTTTCCTCTCCTCCCCTTGTGCAATACTGACAACTGACAACCCCAAAGCATGAGACATCCACCTTCATGGGCAAGGTGATCTTTTCATAAAATGCAATTCCATTTATCCAAACTGTTCTAGTTTGACTAAAACAACACTTGTTCCCAAAACTCAGGTACCATTCTTGTAGGTTCTTGATAGTCATGTGGGGCACTCGATTTGCCATACCAGTATGTGAAAATTTCTATATGTGTATTTTCTTGGCCTTCCTGATCTCATCCTAGTCTCCACAGTTCCCCTGACTTGGCATATCCTGTATTGTAGAAACCACAAGCTGAACATGCTTGCTGTTCCTATTGCCTTCCCCTGCTTTTGGGCAAAAATTACATTTTCAAATCTTTAGATAGCTGTTTAGAAAAGCCTGTGTTAGCACATAATGTGCACCCAAACCATTGTGAGCTGGATGCCTAATCCTAAACCTAGTACTTACAAAAATAAACTGATGTCAGCTGTCTAAAGTTTCTCCATGTCAATGGAAAATATCAGCAATTATATGGTTTGCCTATTATTTATTGTGCAGATACAAACATCCACACTTGGCTAACAAATGGTGCTAGAACTGGATTTAATCTCTTTGTGTTTTTGCATTCATCTATGAGTGGATGTTCAACTGACAAACATAATAATGTATATGCATTAACATTCACATGTACTGATAAATATCTCAAATTCATTGTCTCTTCTCTACTGCCCACATGAAAGAAACAAACACAAACACATCAGAACTGCTGATAATACCAGCATGATACAAGACCCGCAAAAGTAGCATTACTCTAACACTGTAACTTGATGAACACTGGGTTATATTAGAAGAGGGTTTTAAATTGCCTGAGCCTTTTAAAAACATATGTAACTGACCATCACGCCATGGGACCACT
This sequence comes from Acestrorhynchus altus, assembly GCA_034509495.1. Classification (NCBI taxonomy): domain Eukaryota; kingdom Metazoa; phylum Chordata; class Actinopteri; order Characiformes; family Acestrorhynchidae; genus Acestrorhynchus; species Acestrorhynchus altus. The sequence continues at coordinate 17,733,467 of CM067517.1, read as the reverse complement.
TGGTAATTCTAACCATTCCCTGAAAAGTGCACTACATGGGAAGACCAGCTTGAGGGCTTCTCGAGACAATGGAATGTTGTTTCACTGGTATGTTGTTGACAGCAAAAATATAAATGCCGGTGACGATGTTTTCAGAACATCATGTCATAAAACTAAGGAACCTTTGAGCTTTGAGTGTGTGGATGCACACAGGACAGGCTGTTAAGGTAAACAGCACCAGCAGATACTTTGGAAGGGCACAAACAGTACTAGAATTGGATTAGATCTCTTTGTCAGCTGTGAGAACACTCACTCACAGTCATGCACACACACAGAATGACGTGGAACCTTCACAGAGACCCAAAACACATCTCAAATTCTGGAGCTTTCTTCTCTAGCCCACATGGACACAGTAAACACACAGACACAGCCCACATTTAGTGTTTTTTAAAGCACCTCTGGGGAAGGAAGCATATGATAAACAAAACACATGTGACCTCAGTTCCATAATGATTACATCCAGAAGGCCCACCCTGACAGTCATCTTCCTGAGTGTTAAATATACACTGTATTCGATAAGAGGCTCAAAAGAGTGAGAGTATTCCTCCTGCATTGCCCAATCCATGGCATGTGCTGAATCGTGTGCAGCCAAGCAGCTTTCTAGGAAAAGCAAAGAAATTCCTGAAAAGCTTGGGGTCGCCCCCCTCCTTCTAGCAGCCCACTCCTCATTTTCACCACCTGCCTCTCTAGCTAAACTCCTCCCACTCTCTTCCAAGAACTGCAGAGGGAAAACAAGACAAACCCCTCAGAGCTGAGGACTCTGCATTCCTCAACAGGAAGTTCAGGTTCTGTTTTGGTGAACCTAAAGAAGACTTGTGCACACGCAGCTGTTCAACCTCATAATAAACACACCTCACGAGTCCCGCCTGCACTCTAAAACTTGTTAGAGAACTGGAAATGTTTAAATTGATCTAAAGATTGTGATTTAACTACTCTGATTTTATAAAGCAATAACTGATTAAAATCAGCTCTATGACTATTCAGTCAAAATGTAACAATGTATTGAAAATCATAATTGAGCATAGCAAACACTTAGTAATGTGCAAAATCCCCAAACAACCAAAACCACCAGCATCTATGTATGCCTCACTTACCTCCAAGCTCTTTTTTTATATTTTGTTCACAAAAATAGAGAACATAATTTCACAACACAAGTTCTACACGGAACCTTAACATGTAAGCCACCGGATGTGCGTGGTATTGTGGGAAGTGTAGTATCGCAATGGTAACCATAGTCTTGTTAGCTCTCCCCCACCCAGTCATTCTTTAGCTCTCTCACTGTCACATGTAGAGTGATCATAGTGCTGGGCAAAATGACCCCAAATCTAATACAATATATATATATATAATGTAAGTATATGGTGGCTTTTAAATTATTATGGTGGCTTTAAAATAATTGAGGGAAATTGAATTGAAATTGAAGGAAACACGCTATATGAAACTGAACTATATACAGCTAATTATTGAATATAAATATACCAAAAAACAACAACATGCAAGACGAGCTAGATTAGAGGTTTAAATGTTATTTACTAAATTACTTAAAATGTTCAGTCCTAAGAGAACGATTGAGATTTATTTAATCTTTCATTATTCTTTATCTTTCTGCATTCTATTTGAAGTGAAACAACTGGAAATAATATATTAAATAATATTATATGACATTCTGGAATTTATCCATTTTATTGAAAAAATTGTGGATTGGACTACGATAGTGTGCAGGTCTTTGTACTAAAACAATGAACATGCTAATATACATTTTACTGCTTATTTAAGACAGACTACTGTGGAGTGCTAGACATCCCTACATGGAACAAACTGTAACTTGCACACAGTAAACTAAAACAAAAATACTGTACCACACCTGTACAAAATAACAAGGTTCAAACAGCACCGAACAATGGCTTATGTGAACAATTACGCCCCTGGTTAGTGTACTGGATAGTAACAAGTGGAAAAATATAAAATATAAGCAGCTCTAGAGAAGAGTGACCAACAAATATCAACAATGTCAATATATCACTGATTATTCCACTTCTAATATTCAATAAAGAATGTGCTCACGATTCAGCCACATCAAATATCCCTGGGCTACTGTGTAGAAATGTAAAAATCTTGCCATTATCTATATTCCAAATCATGTTACAATTGTATACTTCACAATACATTCAAATTGCTTCCAGAAGAAATAAGAAAATATCCTGCTAAACATACTTCTTCATATTAACTCCTATAGAGCTACATTTATAGGCCTAATTCCTATAACACTACTGACTGTACTGTGCCAGCGAAGCTATCATTCAGCCCTCTACACATTGTGTTAAGACACAAAAATATATCTGAACATCTTAACTGCTTCAATAAAGGCAGATGCAGGCTGAAGAGAGGCCGTTACCACCCTGTTATTACACAGCTCCAACCCCCTCCAGGCTGTGAAGAGCTTCAACAAGAGCCATACAGCCTTCAGCACAGACCTGTAATTAAAACTGCGGAGCAGACACCTCCAATGCACAGCACCATTCAGAAATAATGCACAGAGAAAGGTACTATTATCGCTAAAATCTCCAGACTGGGTGAAGAGGAAGTCTCTTAGAGACTGGGCTACAGCTGCACTGCTAGCATTTCTTGATGTTAACATAAGCTTTCTGTCACATTTCCTAATCACAGAAATGTCATCAGTGGGTCTATAGCTGTATGGTGTGGTGGCGTGGGGCTTGTGCTCTAAATGGCTTACATTAATGAAGCCCATAGTGGGATCTAAAGCCTCCATCACTATGAGGTGGAGATGCTAAAGGGCAAGCCTTATGTCTTAGCCATCTTTAATGAGGCAGCTCAGGCAAGAAGAAAGAAACTCAATTATGCCAACGTTTCCCAGTGACAGGAGGCCATAAACAGCCCATGGAGGCATGACCAACAAAGCAAGAACGGTCACATGTGTGTGTTATAACACTATCAGAGGAGACAGCTACTGTTGCCCTGGTGGGTGTCAACTTGTGGTCAACTTGTTTTGACAGTGTTTTACTCAATAACTAAAATTAATATGTATTATCCAGTAATTACTATTAATCATTCAGGTAATACTATGAATTTAATTTGTGATTTAAATATAAATACGGTACAGTGCCAAGATTTTAGGTATCAGTGAAAAGTAGAATGGAAAACCTCATTTTCTGGCCAGTAAGTGTTTAGTAAGTGTTTTCTTCAGTAAAACTCTAATATTAAAATAAATACCAATAACATTCATACAGAAAGTAGTGGTTTTGCCTATGCCACGGTGCTCATTAAAATACGTCTCTTTATAGATTTCACCTTGTTTGACAAATCCATGCTTAACTGAACAAATCCATGATCGCTGCGGGGATCCAGGGGAAATCCAGAATCAAAATTTCTTGTTTCTTGTTCATTTCTTAACAGTAGTGGAACATTGCAATAACTATAGATATAACAATATCTATAATGCACATGTTGCCATTTTAATTTCTATCCAAAATGACTACTGGAGTTGAGTCCCAAAATTGACAATGGGCAAAAATGGACAAAAATACCAAAAGGACAAATGATATTCACACCAAAGTCATTGGTCCCAAATTTTGGTACAAGCCTAACACACAGTCAGGATGGCGGTGAGCTGAAAGCAGTCTCAAGTTTGCTTACATTTTTCAAAAAGTGATGCAGACAACACTTTGCAATATCTGTAATGCGCTAGCAGCACCCAATCAAACACTGAATGTCTAAAAGATGAAAAGAAAGCCATATTTGACAGCCTGAAAGCCACATTCCTGCTGCTAACGTAAGCAGCATACTTGCAGCTACTGCTGATGGAGCACACAAATGGACTGAGGATGAAATGGTGAAGATTAATAATGGCTTGTAGTTTTTGACAACGTTCATTCAAGTGACACTGATATTTGTAGCTCATATCCTAATGAAAAACAATGTCTGACCTCAAGAATAGCTGCAGAGACCTGCATTCATTAGTCTGTAAGTCAAAGTTACTAAAAAGTAGACTTGCAAAAGTTGGGAAATTTAACATAGGATTTAATGGGGAAAAAAATGAATATTCACTTAAATTTAATGGGAATTAATGGCAAAAAAGGGAATATTCAAAGCTAAAGGTGACAAACATATAGTTGTTAAAAAATAAAGTGAAGCATAATCTTGGCTAAAGTAAACAGATATGATACCAAAACAGTTGAATAGCAAAGCTTCTCCTCAATTCCAAGAACATGGCACATTGCACACTGAATAGCTATTGAGACCACACCCTCTGCATGCGCTGGTCATTCCTCTATCACATGTACAGCGTGTGTCCAGATGATTTCTAGAAACCTGACACTCACCACTACTAAATGTACACATCTGGACCAAAGGACTACCTAAAGTCAGGTAACTTCTGATGAGGTTGATATTTTTATTGACAGTACTAACATAGAAACATTTAAGCAACTATTAAATCAAGGTGTAAAAGTTTAATTAATTTAAGAGGCTAGTTTACCAAGACTAGCAGGCAAGCAAGAGGTTAGTTTATCCAGGCTAGCAACCTATATTTTTTGCCTCAACTGGGATCCAAGAATTAATATTTATAAATGATTTATTTAACATTTTGGAAACTATACATTTTAGTTTTTTTACACTTTGTTATTTTACTCAACAGAAGAATGCCATTTGCATCACCTAACATGTGGGGACATTTCACACCATCTAATGTGGATAGAAAGTCTTTGTGTAAATAAAGAGGTATGTGAAGAATGCAACAAATCTGCAGCAAAAAATATCAATAAGGGTTTCAAATTTCTGCAGAGCTTAAAACAACAAGTGGAGAAGAGTTGGAAAAAATGCATCTGTTGCACTGGACACAGACACATTCTCAGTTGCTGGTTCATCTGGCATGAGAGCATTCTTTGATTCAATGGCTGCACTAACTTAGAAGAATGCAGATGAGTGTTTTGCCTGAGCAATTTATGCAACTGGCTCACCATCAAATGTGTACTGGAAGACGTTTTTCAACATTCTCAGACCAGCATACGTCACTCCAACCAGACACACTTTATCAACTCATTTGCTTAATAAGTTTAACAGGGTGCAAGCCAAGGTCACAGACATCATTCTCCTTAAGGACATCTAGAAACTGAAGACAGTGCACACACAATAAGGGAGCAAAGGAAGTGGTGAAATGTGTCAGGCGAACAAGTGCTTTCAAAAATCTATTATTATCAGCAATCTACTATTTCTCAAAGCAAAAGGAAATGAAAAAAGTACCACGCTGAATGTCCAGCAAACCATGATGGGGGTGAAGTTATCATGTATGAAAGTCTAATGGAGGGAAAGGAATCTCTGCAATACCAGGTGGCCATTTGTCAGACTGCAGGGATCAAAAGTGATGTGAAGAGAATAATCTTGGATGATGCACTTTGGGAAAAATTAACTGGAAGCCTGAGAATCCAAAAAAATCAAACCCACAGCAGCATCCATTACCAAGATTGGGGGGATGATGCCATCTCATCAGATGTCCAGTATCTTTTAGCTGATCTTAATCAGCAATTCCAAATGGGTCTGCCCACTTCCCCACTCCACAAAGTGGATAAAAAGGGAACAATATGGAACAATTATTGGAGAAGTTGCAAAAGGTCTGCATGAAGCCAATACATGCAGAAGCAAACATGTTTGACCCAAAGAATAACAAAGGCACACTCTCCCCAGAGGAGATCAACAGTGCTTACAAATTTAGAACTTTCTCTGACTGAAATTGTAACTGAAATTACAATTGTTATTACAGAAACAGTAAAGTACAGAAAGTACTGTTGGGTACCAATACCAAATTTTACCATATTACCATACTTTGCTTCACATGAACCTGTGCAAACCTTACCATCATGAATGGATTTTAAAACTTGCAAACCTAATTACAAAATTATCATAAATCAGTGCACCATCCATCAGGGAGAATACTCATAACTGCTTTGCGCATTTCCTTCTGTGAAGAAGCTTTATCACCATGTGACCAATTCCAACATATCGAGTTTCTCTAAAATACAGAATTTTACACCATTCTCTTTGTATCTGTGACCATTCCCTTTTGCCTTTCATGAAAAACATCAGTGACTTACAAAACTGACAAGTGACTCTGAAAAGGTCATTTTGAAATGGCAGCAACTTTAACAACCAATTTCGACCTGTTTTCATCAAGGTATGCTGATTATACACAAATAAAGCCTCACATGCTGCTCTTTATATAGCAAAAAGATTTAGCAGTTGCACAAGCATGTGTATTTATGGCTCCTCAGCTGAGTGACACAGCACGTGGTGTCAACACAAACAGCTGATATGCTGCTGCACGCCATCACAGTTGCCTGCTTATTGGCTGTGAACACAGAAGAAATGCAAAACAAGCCACCTGGAGCATAAACAGCACATCACAGCCCAAACCCAACAGCATTACTTCACCTGGCAGTGTAAAAACTGTCCTTCACCATGTTTTCAAATGTGTCCCCCAGGCTGGATCACACAACCTGCACATGAGGGGATCACTCAGAACTCAGACTGCTTCCCTGGAACAGAGCTGCATTACAACAAAAACACCATAAAGACTCAATTTCCATCAGCTATAGCTGGGCTGTAAAAAAATGGTAGATGGACAAATTCACTGGTGCTGGTTGAGTTAAAGGATGAAAGCCCTAGCTTAGGGGCCCCTTCTCAGCACTGCCAGTTTGAGGTGGGAGTGTTACATAAGGTCAGGAAGTGCATTATGTGGGAAGAGCATTATGTATATAAGGGTAGGTGTGTATACACTACTCAACCCTCCAAGTATGAGCGGATTGGGAGTATGGGTCTAGCTTCATTTTAGAACATCAAATAGAATATAGTCAACAGACTACTGAATCAAGATGAAAACAAATAAGCCAATGCTTTGAGACATTAATGACTGGATTGCCTCTCACAATCCCCTTTCATTCATCCAGCTACAGTTATCAGCTGAGGCTTGAGGAGCAGCACACATCCAGCCCATACCACACCACATAAGGCAAAAAATCTCTAGGTCAGACCATTATAGAGGGTCAGCAACTCTACAAGCAATGCATTCTGGGAACTGAACAGAAGAAATTGGACAGAGAATAGAATTGGCTGACTTCATCTATTTACCAACAAATCTGTACTGTGTAATCTTATTTCCTTTCTTAGGGCAATCGCCAGTTTTCTGCAATAATCAAATACCTGATGAACATTCTTTCCTATTCACGGTCTGTTCCATCTTCTTTTCAATCCATAACCCTAATAGTACTGCCCAAACATTCTCCCAATCATAAGTACATGATTCCATGTATAATCTGCCTAAAGCTCCTCAGTAAGTCAGGTTATATCATGTGAGAAACATTCTTATATAACAGCAAATCTTGAGCGCCAAATCTCTTGGTTAATGGTTATACACCACAAACACACAAAGCCATGGACATCATTATTCGAAGTCTGTGACGAGAGAGAACAAACAAAAGAGGCATTTGGAACTTGGCAGCTACCTTCTGACCAGCTACACAGAAGTGCATAAACGTCATCCTGACACTTGGACAAACTCCAAAGTTGACACAAACTCACCTGGACATCATAGAGTGCTACAATGTTCTCATGCTGCAGTTCCTAGTGAGAAGAAAAAAAAACCAGAAGGTCATAAATACTATCCTTACCAGATAGATTACCAGATCAAAACACAAAATGTGATGAACTTGATTTTGGCAACACAAATATTTTGGCAACACTTTACTGTAAAGGCATCACTCAGGCTACAAAACACCTGCATAAGCCTGTCATCACAGCTAATATTAACCTACATAAACATTTATAATATTAAAGGCTTTTTCCAAAAACTGTCTGCTGTCAAGGCTTTTTCTTTATTTTATCTAGACTGTACAATACTGTTCAAATCTGATATAGCAATATATTGTTGTTCTGTGAAAACAGAACACTTGTAATCAAATACACACCACAGAGGGGGCATTAGACAGAGCGCTGACATGAAGATGAGTTAGTGTGTATAAAGAGGAAAAGGAGATCAAATGTCAATATGTTTAAATAGATAAAATACTCCATGAGTTGTCCTAATTGTCCCAATTTCCTAATTTTTTCACACTGCATGTTTTGCATCGTATATCACATATTAGATTAGAGATTTGATTAGAAAGAACTTTAATAATCCCTTTGGGAGGGATCCCTCAGGAAAATGTCACCATTAAGCTAAAATATATCAGGATGTGATGTCTTGTCCATATCGCCCAGCCCTAGATCCAACATGATTTGATCTTAATAACGCACCCCATATATCCAAGACTGGAGAAAAAAAAAATATGGGCAGATATAATCTGCCTCAGGTACATATTTCTTGTTCTCGTGGATAATGAGAACAGTGTATGGTATAATTTAACAGTACACCTCCGGCCATGTGACTACTTCATATATGCACATTGCAATGGCAATTCAACTCTTTTAGAAATTACTATGACAATTGACCCTTGTTGGGAAAAGGCTTTGTAAATGGTTTGCAGACATATATCAGTGGTTATAAGTCTTATAAAGGTGTAACTTACCTTCAAAATTTTGATTTCCTTCCCAAGCAAAATTTGGGACTTGGAAAGGTTCTTCTTGTTAATGCTCTTGATTGCAACCTCCCAGTCTGTCTTCTAAAAGTGTTTTGACATGAAAAAAAAGAAATGAACTGATCACTCTCCTGTGCTTCACACATGGTGAAGACAGACAGCTGGGGCAATAATCAAAACAAGATTAATTTTAGTCATTACTATTCATGAAGCTATCAGGGTAACTACACATTAGCAGAGATGCCGTTAACGAGTGGTATTCTTGCTTAGCAATGCTGAAAGGATTTCCAAGGGCTGTTTCAATGGGGATATAATATCCATTGGAAACACACAGCACTGGACACTGCATTAAAAAAGAGATTGTAGCCACTGGGAACAATGTTTATCATAGGCAAGGACAAGTAAAGTAAAGAACAGCTTTAACAAAATGTCTGACCAAGAAAAAGGAGCAGCTGTGTGGAAATCTATGAATAGAGGCATGTTTCATGTAAATCTAGGTTAATAGGAGATGTTCCTGCGGCTCACTCTGCCCTGGCCCAGTGTGCGGGTCGCACACAAGAGTGGCATCACTCAGCTCATCTCAGTGGAAAGTCAGCTCAGCCAAGCATGTTTAAGGCAACAGAAGGAGACCATTTCCTTAGGGAGAGACCTCTTTCAGCAGATGAATCCCAAAGACAAGAGGGTTTTTTGTGTTAAATCATTTATGCATCAATTAATGCAGGGAAGATGTTGTTTAAGGTCTAGCCTGAATTTTTGTGGAAAAACACCACTGGCATTGAGTGACCTAAATGAAAATTAAATCAGAAACCCAACAATAACCTAGAGACAGGTAAGTACATTCAAACTTAGATCAAACGATTGTTTGCCTTTTGTTCCACAAATATCTGTCACAAATTAAATTTGAGAATATCAACCAGTTAACGTTCTACTATTGCAGTGCAGAAACAAGCTCTACAGTTGATAGGCCAGCTTCAGTCCTGCAGTACCACAGATTGTCTGTTGTTAGGGGTAAGGGCACAACTAGTCAAAAGACCCTCAGACCTCCTCCCTTCTTAACTGACAAAATCTACAGATCTGACAGCTCAACAAAAAAACTTAGCAATGTAACTTCCAGTTAAACCACTTAAGCTCAACTCTACATAAGAGTGAGGAACACATAATATTCTGTTTTCAATAAATTAATCACCAATAATATTGATAACATAAATGTCATCTTGATACATAAAGATGCCATTAAGTTAAAAATTCCACATGTTCCACATTTTTATTGGTATACGTTACAAAAACATGGCAACTCAAAGAACATTTTTCAACCCTTTATCCATGACAGCTTTAGCGAAAGATCTACCAGGAGATTCAAATGCTACACCCTCTTTTTCAATCATTCATCTGCCCCACCTGTCTTTAAAAAGGCTTCTACTCAAGCACCCCTTTTGATGCCTTACAGATGATCATGTTTCTCCCCCGGATGTTGGGTGATCGCCATCCCATCTCATCCCAATTCTAATTCCAAAAGTACTGAGTGGTGCAGGATCATTCCAGAGCACAGTTCCATTGCTCCACATCTTAATACTAGGGTTGTTCTCAGGAGAATACTAATCTACTGGCAGTATGTCTCTATAGGGACTATAGAAGCTGCACGTGTGCTTTGCACATCAGTATCAGCAATGGATGGTTGCTCTGTATTGTTTCACAGGCAAAAATATCTGTGGTGAAAGACTTCTTGTCACATTAACATGAATTAGCCTAAAATGCTAAAATCCTTCATCTCTTCCCTCTGTACATATGGCTGTAACTCAATGTTAATTTCATAGTAGGTATCGGATAATAAATACCAATTAATGAATAACAGGTCTAAAGAATGTAGAATAGTGTAGAACTCTGTAGTGTAGTGGCATCTAGGGCTGAGACAATGAAACTGAACAAGTCATAACTATGAATCAAATTAATAGTGGGGGGGGGAGATAAATGTTATATATCACTAACATATGTTAAATATATCACTACATTAAATAACATTTTCCCCACACAGAATATTTATAACAACATTTGATAAACTAAATACATCAGTAGTAGAATATTCTCAAAAATTGCTACTCAAACTCTGGTACTCATATACCTGGTATGTTTATTCAAAATTTGCTGAACTAAATCCATCTTTTAACACTCTTTGAATTTTATAAGCACTCATTTTTTATGTATAGAAAATCTGGGAAAACACTATATTTGTACAGCAGGTTGTATTTCATTGCCCTGCTTAATAAACTGATCAAAAAAGTGTCACAATTTGCTAAAATAGTCATACTGCCCAACCCAAATAAAAATTTCACGCAGTCAGAGTCATACTGCCATTTTCTGGAAATTCTGCACATGCTGATGTGACACTTTACTAAGGACAGTGCAGCTCACAGCTCAGGGTTCAGGTAGTGATAGATATGCTCATGTAATTGAGCCTCCATGCAGGGCTAAGTGTCTGGTGAAATCCACACCCCTAATACTAACGTATCTCAGATGGATGCGGGAGTAAGTGGGATAGCTTCTAGGCACTGCTGCAGTCATCCCATCATTTGTTAAAACATCTACATAAATAGACAGACCTACTGACCTATCAGTGCTGAGCATTTAGTGTACAGCATTGGCAGGATTACATATGAAACACCTCAAGCCTGCAGGGTCACCGTGAACGAATCATGATCTACTGCAGAACTGGTAAGATATGCAGATTAACCTGAAATCCCTGAATTGCTTCTCCTCTAAATTACGCACTTACAACTATGATATGGATGCGTGAATCACTGAACAAAACAACGAATGAATGAACAACAGCACTGCCAAATGAGGTCCTGTCCCTCCACCCAGGCTTTTTCTCTCCTCACCCAGCCGTCAGGATCGTCCCACTTACGTCAGATGGCTGTTTTATGAATGAGTGACCTGGGTTTCTGAAAGCTTTACATCTGCTGCAGATAAAGAGGCGTTTTAATAGCAATGGTGGGTCTTTTCTGTGGTACATCATCTTTGATATGGGTGTAACACAAAACAATGCCACATATCAGTCCTTCAGAATGCCTTGGACACAAAACAGGATGCAGAAGCATGTAGGGATGCTCTCCCACCATCCACAGACTGGACCTAGATGTTGCCCACCACAGCGCACACACGGGCTATCATTGCAGAACCTGAGGGGGCAGAGAGGTCGGTGAGGGTAGAGAGGGAGGGAGGGAGGGAGGTAAGACTCTTACCTTTTTGTGTCTTCCCTTGAAAACAACAGCGAAGGCCCCGTGTCCAACAAGGTCCTTCCTGCTGTACTCAAAGTCCCCCACGGTCTCCATGGCTGTGCAGGGATGCAGAGGAGCTGAGACGAGGAGCTGTTCGACGGGGCACTTTCAGGCTCTAGCTAGTGTGCTGAAGAACCTGCTCATATCTATACATTCTAGATAACACTATAAAGTAGTACCTCGGTATCCGTTTCCATGGATACCAGCCACCATAATACTAATACGAATAAGCTACAGAAAAAATAATAAACACACGTACACACACATACGTACACAAAGTAAAGGAAAGAGCCCCGTGAAAGGTCAGTGAACACAGCAGCTGGCAATAACGCGTCTTAAACAGGTCTTTTGTAGCTTCAGGCTGCGTTTATCCCCCCGCAGCGGCGCTGTGGGCTAAGCTAACGAGCTACTTCCCTGACCTCACTGTCATTTTCCGACCTAGATAACAAAACTGCTTAGCTAGAACCTCCTGCCACTACGTGAGGACTCTGTTTCCTCGTGTGTCGCCTGAACGCAGCGGTCGAATTTGGGCTACATGGTGTCAGTCCACAGTCAAACAGGACGAGGCTGGTTTCTCGTTTCAAAACACCTCCGACAGCTAAAGTAAAACACAGGACAGCGACGCCGAGCGCAGCCCCATGTCAGCGGGGCTGGAAGAAGCAGCGAGACTCCAGCGACCGTTAGAACATCCACACAAACGGCTCCTCTCCGCGGCCCGTCCCGCTTCACGTCCACAGCACCCGACGCGCAACGTCGCTTCTGTCTGTAAAGCGCCGCTCCACCGCTGCACCGCCGCGGGCAGCAGAAAGCAGAGGGAATTGTCCGCTGCTGTCTTTATTGTTGGCTCGGTGTGTCAGCATCTCCCCGCTCCTGTGGACGCTGAGCTCCGCCTGACGTGCGCGCGGAGCCCGACTACACCAGTCTCGTCCAATCGTGTATACATCCGCGCGCCACTGTGCTCCGCCCTCCGCCACGGAGTATAGTCCCTACCTGCCTCGAAAGGACCTACAACCACCGCGAGAAACCTCTATAAACCTGCTATTGGAGCCAACACGACTCGGCTCGATGTCAGGCGAAGTAGGGAGAACGAAAAGTGAAGAATCAGTCATGGAAGGAAGAAAGAAAGAAAGAAAGAAAGAAAGAAAGAAAGAAAGAAAGAAAGAAAGAAAGAAAGAAAGAAAGAAAGAAAGAAAAGAAACAAAGGAAGAAGCAAAAAGAAAGAGATAGAAACAAAGAAAGAATGAATGAATAAATTAATGAAAGAAAAGAAATGAAAAAAGAAATGAAAAGAACAAAAGAACAAATGCAATCTCCAGGCCAATGCTGTAAGAATGATAGAATGATTAGAAACAGAAAATGACAGAATAAATCAACCAAACAAACAAAACAAAAGGATTTCCAAAATAAATGCAATGAACAAAAGAATAGCTGGCAGCTTTACTGACACTTATCTCAGGATAAGTAAAGTGTTAAACTTTGCACTCAGAAAATGAATAAATAAAGTTAAAATTAAATATCAAAAACCCTTTAAGAAACTATTTTAAAGAGTGTGTTAAAATAACTAGGTTGTACAAATGACAGCCTTCAGAGAAGAGCAATGTAATATATTTCATATTATATTTTTATTATTTCTAATTAGGAAAAAAAGTTGATTCTTGAAAATGAAATTTAAAAACTACACATATAGGACCCCCCTGGTGGCTTGCCCCCCACTAAGCAACAGCATACCTTCTACCACATCTAGTATTGACCTGAACATTGAAATTGAAAATGTTGTGTAATTAATGTGTAACTGACTAAAAGTAATAAATGAGCACATTCAATAGGTGATGGATCATGTTGGAAGTGTGTTAGGTGCTGAATTATGTTGGAAGTATGTTAGGTGCTGGATCATTTGGGGAGTGAGTTAGGTGCTGGATCATTTTGGGAGTGAGTTAGGTGCTGGATCATGTTAGAACTGTGTTAGATTCTGGATCATTTTGTGAGTGTGTTAGGTGCTGGATTATGTTGGAAGTGTGTTAGGTGCTGGATTATGTCATAAGTGTGTTAGGTGTTAGATCATTTTGGGAGTGTGTTAGGTGTTGGATCAAATTGGGAGTGTGTTAGGTGCTAGATTATGTTGGAAGTGTGTTAGATGTTGGATCACATTGGAAGTGTGTTAGGTGCTGGATCATATTGGGAGTGTGTTAGGTGCTGCATTATGTTGGAAGTATGTTAGGTGCTGGATCATTTTGGGAGTGAGTTAGATGCTGGATCATGTTAGAACTGTGTTAGATTCTGGATCATTTTGTGAGCGTGTTAGGTGCTGGATTATGTTGGAAGTGTGTTAGGTGCTGCATTATGTCGGAAGTGTGTTAGGTGCTAGATCATTTTGGGAGTGTGTTAGGTGTTGGATCATGTTGGCAATTTGTTAGGTTCTGGATTATGTTGGGAGTGTGTTAGGTGTTGAATCATGTTGGAAGTGTGTTAGGTGCTAGATCATTTTGGGAGTGAGTTAGGTGCTGCATTATGTTGGAAGTGTGTTAGGTGCTAGATCATGTTAGAACTGTGTTAGATTCTGGATCATTTTGGGAGTGTGTTAGGTGCTGGATTATTTTGGAAGTGTGTTAGGTGCTAGATCATTTTGGGAGTGTGTTAGGTGCTGGATAATTTTCGAAGTGTGTTAGGTGCTAGATCATTTTGGGAGTGTGTTAGGTGCTGGATAATTTTCAAAGTGTGTTAGATGCTGGATCATTTTGGGAGTGTGTTAGGTGCTGGATAATTTTCGAAGTGTGTTAGATGCTGGATCATTTTGGGAGTGTGTTAGGTGCTGGATAATTTTCGAAGTGTGTTAGATGCTGGATCATTTTGGGAGTGTATGATCATGTTGGAAGTGTGTTAGGTGCTGGATTATGTTTGAAGTGTGTTACGTGCGGGATCATTTTGGGAATGTGTTAAATATTTAAGCATAAACATGGTTCTTTGAACATTCATTAATGTAAATTAGAACCATTACCTTTACTAAAGAACCCTTTAAGAAATCATTTTCAAGAGTGTGTTAAAATAACAACATTGTATAAATGACAGCCTTCTGAGAAGAGCAACGTGACAATTTATTTCATATTATATTTTTATTATTTCTATTAGAAACTTAGAAAGTACACACAGGAGCCCCCTGGTGGCTTGCCTGCCTAAGCAACAGCATAGGCCATAGGTTCTACCAATAAACCAAGAGAAAATGTGTTTGTAATTAATGTGTAACTGTCTAAAAGTAATAAATGAGCAATTCTGATTCGGCACTGGATTGGAAGTTTATTATTTGCACCCAGAATGAACCAATGCATTGTAAGCACATTACAGCAGTGGTGTTATGCTAGACTGTCAGAGAATCGCTCAGAATGACAGCAGGTCATCTTTCATGACGTGTCCCACTTTTGTCTTGGTGGAGATGTCCCATGAATCTGTGTGTGGAGGTGTCATCATCAGTGCAAAGATCAGCCATTTTGTCATTTTTTTACATATCCAGAAGCTCTGGTGTCTTGGTGTGGGGTGCATGTCAGATCAGTCTTAGCTTTCATTGCAGCCCAACTTTACATTAATGAGGTCCAACCTTTTCTGAATCATCTGAAAAGTATCATATAAATGCAATATATTTGCAGGTCCTTTCGTCCTGCTGCTGTTAGACTGTACAACCAGCACTGCTCTCAGCAGACCACAAACGCACACTATTAGAGTTTTTCAATTTAGCATAACAATATGCAGTGCTTCTTCCATCTCCCCACGTGAAATTATAGGTTTATATTTTTTCAGGTTTTTTTAAATTGTATATTATTTATAATATTAAGACTGTAGATCGTATACTGTCTATACTATATTTGATCTATTTCTTGTACTGAGTGCCTTGCTACTGCAACATTGAGAATTTTCGCACTGCTGGACTAATAAACGATTGCCTTATCTTATGTTCGCCTATCTTTTTGTTTTACAGTACTGTGTTAAAATGGTGTGTTAGGCCATTATGCCAAATTGGGAACCAGAGGCATGCTTTTGAGTGCTGCTGTCAGGTACGCAGACTCAATGAACAGGTAGGTAGAGGCAGAAGTACATGCAGGGTTGTAGATTTATTGAACAGATTACAAAGACAATAACCACAGCAACTAGACTAGACATACTGACAGGTTAACAAGACCGACAAGGACCAACTGGGACTTATATACTCAGAGAACATTAGACAAGACTGGAACATGATAATGATGGGGCAGGGTTACGAATCAGACCCAGCTGGGAATGGGCAGAGACAGGACATGTGCTCAGAAGCACCAGAGGAGATAAACAAAACAAAGACGAGACCAGAGGGACAAGACCAATTGGCATATCTGACTTGCTCCACACAGACTCAGAGAAGTGGAGAGAAAGAAACATATTAGAATGAAAACAGGGACAGATAAATGGAATGGGCTTGACTACCTGAGCACATAGACATGAAAAAATCTTTAGTCTAATTTAAATGTTAACACAAGTACCCTACATGACAAATGTACATGGAAGTACTGCATTTCTATTTTCATTTTGAGCTCTAAAATAAATTCAGTTACATTCAATTACATTAAAGTCTTAGAAGATGCCTGTACTGTTTGTTTTATGGGTTACTGTAGATCATAAATAAACGTATAGTAGAATATAGAGTAGAGTAGAATATATTTTTGCCTTTCACCCAATGATTCTGGGATTCTGGACCCACTGTGACCCTGAGGGACCCTGTTGCGACAGGAGGGAGCTAACCATGTGCCTCTAAAAAGAATAATTTTACTACAAAGCATCATGAATGACTACACATGAATTAACGACTTCTACAGCATAGCAATATTCTAATTGCATAGAAATTCCACAAAGCAGTTAAAAGTCCTAAAAGCGTGGTTTTTAATGATGATGACATTAGGCATGTTCAGTTATATTTGAGAGACTTGTGTCTCATATTGTCTGCTATTTAGACCTGCGTACGATCCAGTAGGTCACCAACCCCTACAGAGCCTTTAGATTTTAGATTCAGTAATGGACTGGCCATCAGGAGAACTGGGAAAAATCCCGGCCTGGATTGGCTGTGCTAGTTGGAGCAGAAACCTGCTGGAAGGTCTCTCTCCAGGAGCAGGACAGGTGACCCGTGCTGTATGATCAGTGAGTTGCCGCTGTAATACGATTTAACAGCAGGTGGCGCTGTGGGGCCTGGCACTCCTAGCAGTGCAGAAAAGTGAAGAAGACGTACAATAACAAAGCTGTGGCTGAGGAGGAATGAGTTTAGTTCATGAGTGTTTAGATAAAGGTTAGTGAACTGCTGTGTGTTTTTACTGCTGCGTATGTAAAAACAGGCTCTTTAACTTTCACATTTAATACTATAGTAAATACTGCAGATAATACTCTGTTTTGATCTAAGCCACTATTAGATTTAATGAAGACTGGCCTGCAGCTGGAGTTAAAGTTTGGTGAAGGTGTATTTCTGTGGTTTTAAGAGGCAGGTGTGTCTCAGTGCACTGCTTCTCTCACACCTCAACACTTTTTAATGTTGTATTTTACACTAAAGAGATTAATAAAGAGAAGAGAGGAGAAGAGTACCTCCTACCACCAGCTCTTACTTACACTTCTTATACGGCTATTGATTTCCACACATCTCCTATAATCAGATTTATATGTTTACATTTATGTTAATATACAAAATAGTCCATTGGTCTTTGAGGCCTATACAGTTACTGAATTTTGTTGTTCAGCTAAAAAGAATAAAAAAATAACTCCAATTTGGCAATACATTACCATCTACATATTACATTCTTCTTCTTATCCAGACTGTAGTTCTTGATTTTTTTCAAGATGTGGAGATTTGGGACACAGATTGAGCTCTCTGTGTGTGTCTGTGTGTGTGTGTGTGAAAGGTGACCTTGTCAGATTACTTCTACAGTCATGTGGAAAATTAGTATCTTATTTTAAAAAGGTCCAAACTTAGTTTAGTTAGATTAGAGGACTGCAGTTTTGAATCCTGGGCCATGCTGCACGCCATTGGCAGCTGGAGATTGAGAGAGCAAAATTGGCCGTGCGCTCTCAGTGTGATGCTGGTCGGCACAGGTGTCTGTTAGCCGTTGTATCGTCGATTTCCTCGTAGCACCCAGGCAATAGTTTGAAAAGAGGGAGTGGCTAGTTTCACAGGTTTTGGAGGAGGCATGTGCTTGTCTTAACCCTCCTAGCATCAGGAGCATCATTTGTGATGGGAGAGAGTCCTAACGCAGTTGGGTAGTTGGCACTTTCTGAATTGGGATGGAAAAAATTGTGTAATATTATAAAGAGTGAGAGAGATAGAAACGAACAAACAATATCCATACTTTTTCCTTCCAAAAATTTCATTTCTGTTCTGTTAATTATACTAATTATTTCTTCAGTTCAATGTGTTTAGTTATATTAACTATTATTATATTACTAATATCTCTCAATATTTTAAGATTAAATATACATATTTGTAAATATGTTAAAAGAATAACATGTTAAACGTTTTATATGTCTTGCTGTGGTAAATCACAATTATGCATATATTTGTTCTGACACGGGTCAGTTACTGATTTTATTTTGCTAAAATATACTCCTAGGTACAGCTCCACCTATCAAGAATGTCCCGAGAGCAGCTGGTGGTCCAGCACGCCAGGAATGCCTTTCTGACTGGGAGATCTAAACCTCTTGATTTCAGACTCCAGCAACTGAAAAACTTGAAGCGTTTCATCACAGAAAGACAGAAGGAAATTACTGCTGCTCTCAAGAAGGACCTAAACAAGGGGAGTCTTACAAGCATCATATCATATCTTCATTTTATTTTTATACATGAATAATAGAAAAGAGGTTTGGATATTTGTGTTTAGTATGAGTTTATTGTATTCTTGTTGTATTCTTCTTTTGGTTAGAGTGAGAATGGAACAAAGGTTTTTGAGATCCTTGGCCTTGAAGGAGAGATCAACCTGGCTGTCAGCAAGCTCTCTGAGTGGGCAGCCCCTCGCCCTGTGGATAAAAACCTTCTTACCATCTCGGATGAGGTGTACGTCCAGCCAGAACCTCTTGGTGTGGTACTCATCATTGGGGCTTGGAATTACCCAATTGCAGTTACACTCCAGCCACTTGTTGGAGCTATTGCTGCTGGTAAAGCATAAAACATAATCAAAACAAAACAGTGATCATTAGTTATGGGCAGTATATGAAAAATGAATTCCCACAATACTTGTACATGTCCATGATGCAAAATGCACTCAGAAATGTGACAAAGAAAAGTCTTAGGGTGTACTCACAGGCCAGTTGCCTTGTATCATGATCTTCCTGCTCCTCCATTGTGTTCACACTCAACGAGGCCTGACCAGACTTGAGCATACTTGCATCGGAACAATGCAGCTTTTTGAACTGAAGAAAGGTGTCCCTACCATCTGCACTGCCTGCCTGATTTGGACTGCACATCCACAGAACTTCACGCAGAATGATGCTAATCCAAAGATATTTAACAAAAACAGTGTAAAAATCTCTGACATTACATAACCTCTGAGGTTATCGTAAATGAACACACTCAAATTTGACAGGTGATACAGGCTGTATTTATTCTGTGTATTATTTGGAGTGCTGAGACATGACACTTTCACATACCATATTGATATATTGATGAAATGTTTCTCTTAATTGTTTTGCCAAAAATACGATTTTTATGAAAGCATGGTTAGTGGTTACCCTAAATGTGTACTATGGCCAGCTGTACTGTGCCTCAACCCGCCTCTTAAAGCCTGTCTGGGCACAGTTCACTATATCTTGCTTGGATATTGTTTGGAGAGCTCACCCTTGTAATGCCTAGTGTTAGTACACCCTTAATAAGGTTTCAGACCATCACATCACTCTGGAACTGTGCTGGAGGGATGGATGTACTGTCAGCCTAGATGTTGAATAGGGTTGAGAATTGGTGACTGTGAAGACCATAGCTAATGATTGACCTCATTTGCATACCCATCACACCAATAAGTGAGCCCTTGTGCCCTTTAAATGTGGGTATTGTGTGTCTCATGGACTCCTGATACCATCCAAATTTAAATTTGGACTCTGTTAAATAGCGTGATGTCTTATAGTTTATTGCCTAAAATAAGATTATATCATCAAATACAAGCTAAATGCCAAATGGCATAAAGACATAAAAACACTACTGTTCACAATTTTCAAATCACAATTGAAGCGATTTGAATCAGTGCTTTCTAAAAATGAAAGTAAATGATGAGGCATGTGTGTCCATAGTTTTTTTTTAATAATCAGACTGAAATTTGATCATCTGAAAACAAAAGAGAGTAGATTCGAGATGTTTTTAATGTAGGTAAAATGTGTCGAGATAAAAGTGATAAACAGAGCTGAGAAAGCTGTACATCAAGCAGTTATAATAAACTAATCAGAATGCCTCATATTTTAAATGTAGTGATCAAATCCCAAAGCTAAAATGAAAAAAAAATGCTCATGAAATTGTTTCCAGTATAATTTTATTTTTACACCATGTACAGAGACTTGTACAGAGTATAAATACCACCCACACTAATCCTAGTGATGTAAGTTTTACTCTTTGAACATGTGGAATGTTTATGATCATGACAATATGCTACTGTACAGAATTTCATGTGCTGTATGAAATGGATGAGCATCAAATGCAGTACAGTACACACAGTAATGTATTTCTTGGTTTGTAGGTAATGCAGCAGTGATAAAGCCCTCAGAGGTCAGTGCTCACACATCCAAAGTCTTGGAGCTCTTGCCTCTCTACATGGACCCGGTAAAACATTACTTACTGTCATTGTCATGTATGCAAAACCATATGAAATAGCCTGTCTTAGGCTGCACTAAAATATCCATTCATGCTTTTAGGAGATGTACCCCGTGGTGACTGGAGGAGTTCTGGAGACCCAGGAGCTTCTGAAGCAGCGCTTTGACCACATCTTCTACACAGGGAACAGCAGAGTGGGCAAACTGATTATGGAAGCGGCTGCAAGCCATCTCACACCAGTGACTCTGGAGATGGGAGGAAAAAGTCCCTGCTACATTGACAAGAACTGTGATCTTGGAGTTGCCTGCCGGTGAATGTCATAGAAAATGAACACAAGCTTAATGCATTCAGTTAATAAATGAGCTTAATGCATTCAGCTGCATTCACAAGCTTAATGCATTCATTAATAAATGATAGAATATCAGACAAATTAATTTTTTTAGCAACATTACCAAGATTTTGGGACAAGTATGTAGGTAGACTATTGAACAAGTAAATATCCAAAATTTGTGCAGTTTCCACCTCACTAGCTAGTCCTCTCAACTAGAGGGAAAGACGCCAGACTGGCCATGAATGGCTTGAATGGCATTACTCTGTAACAAATTCGCAATTAGGGCCAATATTTAGACAGTAGAGCCACCCAGGAGTGCTGTGTACAGTTAGAATTGATCTGATCAGTGTCTTTTGTACTCTTGACTGCTGAAAATCCATAGTCTGAGAAGGGATGTAAAAAGATCTCAGTACAGAACACAAAGATCATTTACAGCTTATACACAACATTAATAACGTTGTTTTTAATTGAACACTTTAGTTTAAAAGCCAAGATTTTCCTCAGTTTCCATTATGTATTTTTTTTATCCACAGCCGTATTACATGGGGCAAATATGTTAACTGTGGTCAGACATGCATTGCACCAGACTACATCCTCTGTGAACCCAGCATCCAAGACAAACTTGTGGAGGAGATCAGAAAATGCATTAAGGTTAGTAAATAATTTTAAAAGTGATCTTTCTGGAAATAAAAGCTCTTATTTTCCACTTTAAATGTCCACTTTCTGCATTCAAATGTACAGGAGTTTTATACAGATGACCCCAAGTCCTTCATAGACTATGGACGTATCATCAATCAGCAACATTTCAAGAGGATAATGGCTTTGCTTGAGGGTAACACGGTGGCAATAGGAGGAGAAAACGATGAATCCCAATGTTATATTGGTGCGTGGTCACCTTGATAAAAAGAGACAGCAAATAAGTAATTGCTGAGAAGTTAATAAATTAACTTCACTCTGACTAAATGTATTTTACACAACTGCTGCCATTTGTTTTTTTTGTACATTAGCTCCCACAGTATTGAGGGATGTGACTCCAGAATCAAAGGTGATGCAAGAGGAGATCTTTGGACCAATACTGCCTATTGTCCTTGTAAATGGACTGAACGAAGCCATTCAGTTCATCAATGAGAGAGAGAAGCCTTTGGCTCTTTATGTTTTCTCTTCCAGTAGAAAGGTAATTGATGAGACCGATAATGGTAATTTTCTCATTCAGTTTTTTTGCACCTCAACCCAATCCCAGCACCTTAATGCTCAGTTGATTTTTTGGTTTTTGTTGACAATATTATTCATGTACATACACTGCTCCCGAAAATTATTCACACACTTCACTTTTTGTTTTTTTATAAAAGAGATTGTTATGGTGCTAAAATCTGATTTTAGACATGTGTATATACACAAACACATATATATACACACACACACACCTCTATATCTGACTTCCATACTGATGCACCCATTACTGTCTTACATTTTTTATTTTACTTTCCCTTTTCAAACACATTATCAGTGTTGGTCTGTTACACCAGTCAAAGAAAAGACATGGGGACTACATACCCTGCAGGTGTATTTTGATAGCTTCTGAAGCAGCATGGGCTCAACAGTGGTTATAGGTGTGCACTCATCACTACTACAGTTTGACCAATTTGCATTGCATTTTACATAACTACTGAAAAAAATCTTAGGATATTATAAGTCATGCAGTTGAAGAGGTTGCCTAAAGCACAGTGTTAAACTGGACCTTTTCTACCTACACTAACTGTTGCGTTCTCTTACAGGTTATCAACCAGATGATAAAAGACACGTCTAGTGGAGGGCTATTGGCCAATGACTGTCTTGTTCACTGTACTCTCAGTGACTTGCCTTTCGGTGGTGTTGGTAAGCATAAGGCATTATACAATTTTGGACTTGAGTTGTTGAGAACATATAATTCTCAAATTCCTGCCCTTCTTCTAACAGGTAAAAGTGGGATTGGTTGTTACCATGGTAAATACACATTTGATCAATTGAGTCACCTCCGTAGCTGCCTCATCAAAAAGCTGAACATGGAGAGGGTCAATCAGATGCGTTATCCTCCGCATTCTGACAGGAAACTGCACTGGGCTCGTTTGCTTCTCCTAAAACAGGTGAACATTGGCCGCTGGAGGAAGCTTGCCCATGTTGCTGTGCTGGCAGTACTGGCAGCTTTTGTGGTGAAGGTATGAATTTCCTTCTTTACGTCCTAACCTTCCTCTTTCTCTAGCACTCAGAATTTAATTTAATTTTAATCTAGTTTCTATATTAATTGCATCATGAAAATTATTTTTTCATTCAGAATATTTTTTTTTATTGAAAATGCAGAATATTTTTTTTCATACATTCAATAATCAGTAGGTAATTTTATTAAACACAACATATCAAGATATTCTTTTATTTGTTTTTGTTTTTTTTGTATTTGGAGATTTTATATTCGTCATACTTTGGGCAATATGTGAGAATATATCAGTATTTTTTTATAATCAGCCCTGGTTTTGCAAAATGCAGATGAATGAGCACATTTTAAGCAATGCATCATAAACATCATTATTTTTTATATCCATACTGAGTTTTGTTGTAGTAGAAAACAATAATGCACAATTCAGTCAAGGCATTGGGCTGGATTTTGCATGTGATTTTATTGTGAAATAAGCAAAAATCTCAACCAGTTAAAATGATAACAGTAAATTTCATCTTTTGGGAAAGCTGACCCAGAAGTACTAGTGCGTCTTAAAAAAAATTATAAAATTATTGTATATGGAATTATTAGAACATTTTGAACATTGAGTTTGAATAAGTTACTGCTCAAAAAGTATAAATATGGTCTAGTTTAGCACACACAACCACAATCATGTGTAAAACTGCTGACATGACAATCCAGAAGATGATCATTGACACCCTCCACAAAGAGGATAAGCCACAGACTGACTGAAGTTGACTGGAAGAGAAAAATGTGGTGGGAAAAGGTGCAGCATTCTGAATATAAAATGACAAACAAAATATTTTGTGATATTTTATTTTGTTATTATTGTTGTTATATCTTGATTGATGTTACTCTACATTGAGAAAAACACAGGATTGGAAAAAAGACATAATGTTCAAATGAGGCCATATAAGAAAGTTGTCTACAATGAGTCTCTGTCCTTGGAAAGGAGATTCAGTGAACAGTGGACTGAATAGTTTGGAAATTACTGTCTAGGCATGAGTAGTTTCTCTCAAATGCTCCCAAACCTTCCTGCAGTAATTATCTCTAGAGGTTTGGGGGTTGGTTAAGGAAAGGGGAAACAGTTCATCATTATTTACTAGCCAGTGATCTGTAACAAGAAGTCTTTTCTTTTGTGAATTGTTTAGTCTTGTGTTGAAGTCTTGTGGATTTCTAGTGGTACTGTTTAAGCATTCCCTGTTTTTAGTGTGAGCTCATTTTACTAATGTGTCCTTTACAGAGATTCCTGCGATAAGGCAACTGGAAAGGATTGCTGACTGTCCTGTAGTTCTCCTGTGGTAAAGCTTTACTAGTTTCATGGTTTATCTGATAAAAACATCTTATGTAAGAGAGCAATTCATGTGACACTAACTGAACAGGACCTTTTTAATATACATTAGAGATGTATCCTGTATTTTTGATCAATTTAATGTGATGGCTGGACTGTAGTTTGCATATCTCCTCTGAAATGTCTTGCATTGTAGAACTATTATGATTTTGCACTGTGTAATCTACCTTATTCTGCTGGGTTTTGAGGATAATAAAAATAAACTGATGTTTAGGAAAGTGTGTAAACGTCTTACTACCTTTCTTTTGGGATCAATCACAATAGTACAACAACGTAAATGTTGTTTAGCTGACATCCAGTAAAAGCAGGTTCACTGGGCAACTAATCTTTTAGAGGGAATTAAATTTCTTTATTAAAAATAAATCTGATATGTACAATGGTATGGCATTAATGTTTTAGTCATATGTTAAGTTTAGCAAATAGACATTATTTATAGCATATTAGATAGATATTTCTCTAATATAGTCAGGAAAAAATCAAGACAGCCAACAAAAAGAACATATTTAAATACATATGATTTTCATTTGAACAATGTTGAAAGATGGATGTGACAACTAAAAAAATAAACCTAAAAATAATTTCTTTAATGCAAATGAAATGCAAATACAGCTTTCTTGCAAAGTAAAATTTAGGACACCCTCAGATGTATTACTCCTTAAAATATTTAAAATTAGAAATAGGTGCACCACCATCTGAAGATGATTAGAACATCAGGTTTTGGAGGAACCTGTGAGTGGTATGACCATGGTGATATCCAAAGAATGTAGGCTGTAGATGCATGTGAATGTGGGAAAGGATTCAAAAAAATCTCAAAACAGTTAGAAAATACAAAGCACAGAATAATTTAATGGAACAACTGCCCACATGACCTGATCAGGCCATTCAGTGCAAAAGAATAGCAAGAAAGTCTACAACAATCCTAAAATGTCCAATTTAAAACATCAACCATCAGAAAGAAACAGCTGTCAAATTTTGCTTTTTATTTTTTTTGACAGATTAACTAAATGTTAATATTGTCACTGACAAATGAAAAACGTATCTCCAAAATGGAGACTTTACAGGAGAAAGCAAAAATATTC
The DNA here is from genome assembly GCA_034509495.1 of Acestrorhynchus altus. Classification (NCBI taxonomy): domain Eukaryota; kingdom Metazoa; phylum Chordata; class Actinopteri; order Characiformes; family Acestrorhynchidae; genus Acestrorhynchus; species Acestrorhynchus altus. The sequence goes on along the minus strand of CM067517.1, from coordinate 17,707,807 downwards.
TTAAGTTTGAATGGAAGTTAATATAAAATAATAGTAATTAATTTATAGAATTTTGGCGCATTTCTACTGATGCATTGTAAAAAAAATAACAACAAAAAGGACAAAAATGGAGCTACATTGTTTTCACTGAACAGCATTTACATATGTCAAAATAAATAATGCATGTATGGGGGCCTTATTTTATTATGATTACATCTGGAGAGATATTTGTGTTCATTGTAAAGGATGTGTTAATGGCCATCAAAAATCAAGAAACATGTAGGCGTAGTTTCGATGTTTGTATTAACTCCTCCATGAACGAAGGCTAAACTATGAGGACCTGCACGTGTTTGTGTAATCACACTGGGAGGTTCAGACAGAGAGCCTGGTGATCAGTGACTGACAGTCAGGCCATTGTTGTGGCAGCGCCTCCCTCAAAGCAGGCCGCCAGAAGTACTGCAGTACCCCGCTCACCCTGGTTCGCAGCGCTGGTTCTCACTCCAGTCGGTCACTAATAAGTGCGGAGAGCTCGTCTCTGTTGTTTCACGAGAAAACACGACCTGTGGGTTTTTTTTTCAAGACTATAACAAAGACCTTTTCGCATTCCACCGTTAGCTACGTTATTGTGCAGCTTTTAGTTGACTGTTTTGGGTAAAGATAGCTGTGTGTTTTATACACAGAAGCTGACAAGCCGAAATTGGGGAAACGGGAGCGGGAGCTGACGCGCGCGCGAGGTGCTTGTTTTGATTTGAAACGTGAGGTAAAGTGACCGTTAATTGAAGCAGCCGGCTCTGTCAGGACAGCCGCACTTTAGGGTCACGTTCCGCCGTTTCTCTGCTTTCTGACATCGTTTCTGAAACTCAGGAGTCGAGGACATGGAGGATAAAGTGGTGGATAAAGCTAGAAGTGCCTTCAACACGGGGAGGTCGAGACCGTTGGGCTACAGAAGACAGCAGCTCGCAGCCCTGCGCAGACTGATCCAAGAGAACCAGGACAGCATCATAAACGCCCTCAAAGAAGACCTCAACAGGGTAACTAGTCAACTAACGCTCATATGTCACTGTGAGAGGACTGTGGTCGTGCTAAAATCCATTGTCGTTCACCATTCAGTTCATCAGAATAGTGTTTCTCAACCCCGGTCCTGGGGGCACCCCTACCCCGCATGATTCAGAGCTTGCCTTACTCCCAACACCCCTGATTCAGCCAGTCAGCTCATTAACATAATTAACATTAAGATGTAGGTGGTGTGTTTAAGATTAAACGTGCAGGGCAGGGGACCAGAATGGAGGAACACTATTAGAAACACATTTTTACTTACACTGATTCAGGTCAGTCATAACTGACAACCTAATGATGATCGTCTTCATCCACAGTGGATCTGCCAAGGGGTGGATATGTGGCAGTCAGTGAACAATCACTTCTTGAAGGTGTCATGTTAAAAGCCAAGTTGTGATGGCTTGATGATTGTGGTAGAGCATCTCCAAAACATCAGGACATCAGGCAGATCTTGTGGGGTTTGATTGGTATTCGGTGGTTAGTACCGACCAAAGTGGTCCCTGAAAGGACAACCAGTGAAATGGGCACCTTAAGCTCATTGGTGTGATCTATGGAGGATTTACTGGGTCTTGGTCCGTCTTGGTGCCAGAACTTACAGTGTGCCTGAAGAGGGCTTGTGGTGGCCATGACTCAAATGGCCAGATCTATTGTAGGGGCACAAGGAGGATTACTCAGTATTAGGTGGTATTAATGTTATGGCTGAATGAGATATAATATACAGTGTCATGCAAAAGTTTGGGTACCCCTGTTTAAAATTTCTGTGAGTGTAAATAGCGGTAGAGGAACTGACGTCCAAAAAAACTTAAAAGTCGAAGATGAAAATTATTTTGAATGTTTTAAACAATATTAGTTTATTTTTGTTTTATATACATTTTAGAGTTTAAGCATGCACTTTGGCACAACATGAGATTTAAGCTTTTAGATAATTGACTAAGGTTTCAGACTTTAATCATCTTAGAATAGAATAGAACTTTATTGATCCCTTGGGAGGTTTCCTTCAGGGAAATTAAGGTTCCAGTAGCAGCATAAGTACAGAATGCAGAAGATAAGCATAGAGACAAATAATTTAGTAGAAGTAAGCACTATATAAATATAAAGAATATATAATATACAGACTATATTACAATATAAAATATAGATAATAGTGCATGAGAAAAAAGAAGAGTCCTGTAGGGGGGTGTATTGTACATTATTATTGCACTTGAAAACTGTTTATTGCACTAAGAGTCCAGTGTGTTGTGGTGGTTGCAGGTTACTGTTAGCTGTTGGTTCAGTTGGTTCAGATCCTACTCATTCCCATCCTTAATCCTCCTGTTACCCCTCCTCCCCCCCAGAGAGGAGTTGTACAGTCTGATGGCGTGCGGGACAAAAGAGTTTTTAAGTCTATTGGTCCTGCACTTGGGAAGGAGCAGTCTCTCATTGAACAGGCTCCTCTGGTGGCTGATGACAGTGTGTAGAGGATGACTGGCATTGTCCATAATGTCCAGCAGTTTTTTCAGAGTCCTCTTCTCTGCCACCGACACCAAAGAGTCCAGCTTTGTGCCAACCACAGAGCCAGCCCGCCCAATCAGTTTATCCAGCCTGTGTGTGTCCTTCTTGGAGCTATGTAAGAGCTATGTAAGAGCTATGGCTTCTTCACAAACTTCTTTGAGCTCTTCTGCTTTTTAATATTTTGAAAAAACAAAATCCACTGTATTTAATGCTATTCCTATTCCTAATGCTATTCCTGCAAATTTGCAGGATTTCTTGTGGTTCACGAGTTATCAACACAAGTTGATACCACTGCTACTGTTCTCTAAGGAAGTTTGTTTTGGCTGGTGTTGCTCTTTAATTTTCATACCTGTATTAATCCCTGGATTAGTCACCTCCACATTTTCTGTGATTCAAATGTAGATCTCTTTGGATAAGAGCATCAGCCTTAAATACAGTGCCTTAAATATAAATAATGGGGATTTCTTTCTCAGGAAACCAATCAAACAGTTGAGATTAATTGCACCTTTTCTTACTTCTTATTCACAGAATGAGTTTAACACACCACTTTTCGAGCTGATTGGATTGGAGCATGAAATCAAGGTTGCTGAAGAAGAACTTGATGACTGGGCAAGTCCTCAGCCAGCACAAAAGTCCCTGGTTACCATAACTGATGATGTTTACATTCAAGCTGAACCTTTTGGTGTTGTGCTAATCATTGGAGCCTGGAACTACCCTTGGTCCTTGACCTTACAGCCTCTTATTGGAGCTATTGCAGCAGGTACACAGAGCCTCTGCCTCTACTGTATTTGAAAAACAATGCAGTTAATGTTCCATGCAGGATGGAGTTGAGCAAAGAACCATACTCAACTCATGTGTCTGTCAAGATGAGTGATAATTAGATGTTAGTCAAGTTGAGAACTGTGTTAATTCTTTAATAGCAATGGACATCCACTTTCTAGGCAACTGGTTCCTGGTCCTGGAGGAAAGCAGGGCACAGATTAACACTGGGTATAATGCTACATGGATTAGTTTAGTCTCCAAGCAGAGCATGGTTTGGGACATCATCTCATGTACCCATAGCAATGTAATTTGTGGATTTTGAGAGTAATCAGACAAATATTTCTCAAGATTCACATTTCTAAAGACCAGTTTTTAGAAATCCACTTTTTTCATCGTAAGAGTTATGTCACTGTGTATAAGTCAAAAAATTCACACAGGTTATTCAGATTATTCACACGTATTACCACATTAAGTCAGTCTTATAGTGTATGAAACTTACTGTGCTGCACTGACATCCATTAATTCTTGGCCTTCTCCTGTAAGGTAATGCTGCTGTGGTGAAGCCTTCTGAACTGAGCGAGAAATCAGCCAGTCTACTGAAAGATTTGCTTTCTCAGTATTTGGATCAGGTTTGTGATTAGGTGATACTGAAAGCGAAAAATGTAGCTTTTATCCAGTGGACAGTTTTTAGATATGTATCTACACAGACAGTATCTTTAGTTTAGCAGGTTGCCCAGCTTAATGGTGAAATCTTTCAGGTGATGTACCCCGTGGTAACTGGAGGAGTTCTAGAGACCCAGGAACTTCTGAAGCAGCGCTTTGACCACATCTTCTACACTGGGAACAGCAGAGTAGGCAAACTGATTATGGAAGCAGCTGCACACTACCTCACACCGGTGACTCTGGAGCTGGGAGGAAAAAGTCCTTGTTACATTGATCAGAATTGTGACATTGCAGTTGCTTGCCGGTAATGCATGCTTTACAAGTTCACATGCCCAGGAACTTCAGTCTGACATATTAAATCAGGGTTGATGCTGTAGTTCTAGTTCATTTCATGTCATTTCATGTTACGTGTCCTTTTTCCTAGTCGAATCACTTGGGGGAAGTTTTCTAATTGTGGCCAGACGTGCATCGCACCAGACTACATTTTGTGTCATCCAAGTATCCAGGACAGAGTCATTGAAGAGATAAAGCTCTCATTACAGGTTTGTTCCATGCTGTTGTGTTAATGACTTAAATTCACTTACTTTTTCTGTTTTAAAAAGAATAAAATAGTAGTTCAGCAAAAAATCTGATTAAGATGATTTATCTTAAGCTTCAGATGCAGTCAGTCATTCAAGAAATGTTTTATATCCAAATTTGCTGCTTATGTTTAGAATGGGGGTTTTCTTCTTATTTACATGTTCAGAAATGCCCCTTAACCCCTTCTAAATTCATCCCAATCTTCATTTGGAACCTGACGAAACTGGCACCACTTTTATCTCAGCACAACAAATGATATTTCATGCATCTTGAACTGTTTGTAAGGAGAGTAATATAACTTCACTTCTTAATGATCTATTTCAAGTTAACATCTTAAATACTACAGAAAGCTGGGATTACTTAAAATTATTAATCCAAATGACCTGAATGAATAGATGAGGATCACACACTTATTTTGTGTAAGATTAATTTTGGGCATATTTTGAGTTAAGACAAATTAATTGAACTGTGTTATACTTACTTGAATTAATGAGTTATGTGGAGACATATGATGTGGCACAGCAGTTTTGATGAGTAAAACTAATTGACTTCACCATTAGGCACCATAAATTTGCATACTGGGTGTGTCTTACCCTCTTCACTGTGTAGTTGTTTTTCCCAGGTTACCTTGCATATGTGTACATTTATAACTTTTTACAACTTTTTTTTAATAATTTGAATTAATTAACAGTGAGGTTTTTGAGTTTGTTAAACACAAGTTTAAGTAAACAATACTTCAGGCAGATGATCCGCTGTGGCGACCCCTAAAGGGAGCAGCCGAAAGAAGAAGAAGACGGTTATAACAGTATAAAATAAAGTCTTTTTTAAAAACTTAAAAACTTGTTTAAATAGCCTTTTGAAAGATATATGAAGTAAATAAATTAAGATTTGGTGTATTTAACCAGATGAAATTGGTAAGGGTGGTCAAATATTTATTATTGTTAGACTCGCAGCTCCCATTTGTAAGATAAAGAAGCACATTTAATATGTCATATTAAACATGCATCTGTGGTCAGTAATCATTCATTTTGATTGGATTTTATGCCAAACTATTCTTTCAACTAAGCTCATTTGCATTTTAACTTGTTAACTTGAAATTATAAAGATATATTATTTACTGAATAATAATTGAACATAACTGGGCTCACGTGGTTATGGGTCATACAATTGCTTTATTAAAAGAATAATGCACTTAGATAATAAAAGTAGTTTGACTGTCAAGAGCTGTATTAACTCCAGGAGTTCTATGGTGAGGACCCCAAAGTCTCTCCTGATTACGGCCGCATCATTAACGAGCATCACATTGAACGTGTTCTGGCCCTAATGGAGGGATCCACTGTGGCTTTAGGGGGAGGAAGTGACAAAGAGCAGCGTTACATTGGTATGTGGATAAAATTATTTGTAATATAATTTCAGTAATTGTCTTTATTAACCATTGATTCCCCTAGGGATCTGGGACAATACAGTTTTGATTAATGGTTTGGTGATTGTATTGTAGTAGTAGCAAGGATTACATATTTAAAGGTTGTGTTTTATATTTCCTGATCTCTTCCAGCCCCTACAATTCTGAAGGATGTTTTGCCCCATGCAAGGGTAATGCAGGAGGAGATCTTTGGACCTGTTCTTCCAATAATAACTATCAGTGATATCAGTAATGCCATTGACTTCATCAATGAGAGAGAGAAACCCTTGGCTCTCTATGTCTTCTCTTCTAATAAGAAGGTATTTTATAAGCAGCAAATAACACATTGGTTTTAGTTTCTGCTGTAAAGAACTGATCCCAAGTAACCTTTCACTAATATTTCTTTCTATTGAGACAATCAAACGAATGCTGAATGAGACGACAAGTGGAGGGGTGGTGGTTAATGATGTCATGATGCACTACACAGTCGGCTCCTTGCCTTTTGGAGGTGTAGGTAGGTCATTCTATTGGAAATCCAGGCCTGTGGCTATTTATTTTTGTAAGTTTTAGTAACCATTTTAATATTACATGCTGCTCTATATGTTGCTTTCTTGCCAAGTACCTAACAAAATACTGGTATGGCATACTTCTGCTGTTGAACAACCTTCTATCTCCAATATGGAAACATTACAGGAGAAGGGAAAAATCTTCCTCTCTTCCATTCATTGTGAAACACTGCGCAACAGACAACTGCCAGATTTTGTAAAAAATATATAAATAAATAAATAAATAAAAATTGAGATACAAGATTTATGCATGTCAGCAAAATATATTACTACTACTGCCAGCGCTTGTTTATTTTCCACTTTTCAGTAGTTCCACTATGCAGACATAAAATCTTTTTTGTCTGAAAAAGAGCCTTGTTGCATTGTGTGTATTTTTTTTTATGTCACCTTTCAGAGTAAATCAGTTGCTGATCAGATTGACACTAGGGTTATCGATTGTTTCTTTCTCTTGTCTGTCAGGGAACAGTGGGATGGGCAAATACCATGGTAAGCACTCTTTTGACCAGCTCAGCCACCACCGTGCTTGTTTAATCAGGCCTTTGGCATTCGAGAGTTTGAACAAAATTCGCTACCCTCCCATGACCTCATCCCGGCTGCGCAAGGCCAGGTTCTTCATGACAAAACGCTTGTGCACCTGTACCAAGGCTACCTGTGTCTGGGCTATCATTGCTACCATCATTGCACTGGGTCTGCTGATTGCCTTACTGGTAGTCCTGCTCAAGGTAATTAAAAGACCCATCATAGTCCTTGCCTCAAGTAGGAGGATTTTCCATTGTATCCAAAATTTTAAATGGTTCATAATAAAAATTCCCATTGTTCCTTCACCCAGGATCCATGGCCATGAAGATGCTAATTGTTCCTGCATGAAAATCTACTCAACAATATATTAGAAATTGTTCTGACAACTTGTTAAGTTTGTTGTTAAATATATTGTTAAAAATATGCTGATTTATAATAAGAACAATTTCCAGTTTTTGTAAATATTAGCATGAATATATAGTGTACAGTTCATTTTGCATTTAAATATTTAGTTGTTTTTTGTTTTCTATTTGCATTTATATGTAGCTGTATGCTGCATGCACAATTATTAGACAAGTGGCAATTCTATGCATTTTCAACTTCAAGCTATATGTACTTTGTCACTCCTTTTAGACGATGGCTTGAAGTGATTAACATTTTGTATTAAGGTGTGCATAACAATTAGGCAGCTACATCTGAGACAAAATGTGACACAGAAATAATTGACATTGAAATGTCAAATTGTAGATTCTCTTTCAGACAGATGCAGTACTCTTGAAATAGTTCAACTATTCAGGTATGGCCACCCAGCAATCAAAAGGTCTTTTGCGAATTGTCAATTGTCAAATCTTTTGGAGGACAAAGTTCTGTCACATACATCTTCCAAGTTAGTGTTTGGCTACTAGCCAGCAAAGCCTCAGCAAAATGACTGATTATTGACCTTACTGAAATTGATTACAAATTGATTCTGAATTATTGAAATTCATCCTGACAAATACAGTTTTCCTAATAATTGTGCATGAAGTGTAGTCTTCCTTCTGCTGTTAATGTGGCTGTAACACTGTAAACCACCATAGACTCATTCAACAGTAGGGGCAGATACAGGATCGAACTGTATGGGCACTGTATCCATTGCACACAATACTGGATTGTCAGCATTAGCCCTGTTTCCTTTTGCATAGCACAGGGTTCTTTGTCCTGCTGCTCTTTTGTAGATAAGCTGGTTTTACTGTTCACTGAAACAAAGCCATACAGGGCTTGTTATGTTGTGAGGTTTGGCATGCCAGCCAGCCTTTGAGTTTGGGTTCCTGAGCTGGTTTTGTATTAAATAACAAAAAAAATAGCCACCAGATGGCCTCATATCTCTACAATAGAATACCTTGTGACTTGTTTTTAGTGTTTTAACATTCTCAATGTGTCCCCTCGAATGTTCAGCAGGGGGCACTGCATTACTATTTTAGGTTTTGTAGGTCCTCAATGTTCTTGACCAGTTTAACACAACAGGCTATCTCATTAAATCTCAGGTACACTAATAATTAAGGCTCTTGAGTTATTAATGCTAAATGATTCTTAAACATATCACTAAAACCCAGCAGTTAATAATATTGGGCCTTATTCACCAAGAAATTTCTTAAATGTTTTCTTTATATGGGTATGGAAGTTTATGAGGACAGTGTATCATTAACCCTCCTGTCGTGTCTGGGTCAAATCTTACCGATTAAATATTGTGTTTTACATCTGATTGCCTCAAGACCTTATGATATCCTCCACACTTTGCATTTTAACATATAAATGAGATGATCACCCTTTTCATTGAATTTTGAGTGTTTTAATCAACTTTGTTACACCTGTGGTGTAGGGAGGTGCTGTCAAAAGTGACCACCATAGGAAATGAATGGGTATCCAGACTATATTCATCATCGGACAGAAAACATCCCCATACACACCACCCCAACTCACTCACTCTCTCACTAACACACATTTCAGACTGAACAATGTCTTTGTGGGTTTATATCTCTTTCCCACGCTTTTGTGCTGATACCCCATGTGAACCACACCTTCCAGACTATATATATGTGTGTGTATATATATATATATATATATATAGCTTGATGTTTGCCTTGGACTCATTACTTTGAGCACAATGAGTAGTTGACTGACCAAGCAGCTATCTGATAAACAGATTCTGGTCCAGGTTGTTGGACATGAAGGGCAATGAAACTCAACCACAGCAAAGAAACAAAGAAATGGGCAGAAAAGAAAGCGCACGACTTTAGTCTTTGATTTTCTATTTATTTTATGCATTACATGTTTGATTTGTAATACATTTTCAGTGCTTATTTGAATTTTCACTGCAGTTATGTTTAATTCTATAAATTCATATTAAACACAACTTTGTGTCAATGTTCACAGCTAAAGAATTTTGAAAAAAAATCTGGTGGTGAAAACTGTTTTTTTTTGTGATAATTTAAGAGCAGTTAAAATAAACCGGTCAATTTTCACCACTAACACTAAAGTAAGGGAGGTAAACACAACAGGGTTGAAAGAGTAGAGCTGGGAATATTTTTGCAGTTTAAAACATATCAAGAATCTGGAGGTTAGGGAACCAGCCTTGTGACTGGGAGGTTGCTGCTTTGATTCCTTGAACTGGCAGGACAAATTAAGGCTCTTAACTCCTCAGATGCTGCCCAGGTGCTGTGGATAGGGCTTCTCACTGCACTGGCCACGTGTGCTCACTGCTCCCTATTGTGTGATTTCGCTAGTGTGTATGGATGAGGATCACAGTTAAATGTGGACGACAAATTCCTCTGTGTGCAAGCAGTTGGTCCATGTGCATATTTCACCTTTACCTTATCTATTTGTGACATTTATGAAGAATAAATGTAAACAAAAAAAGGAAAATATAGGTGAATGAGGCCTATTCACATTCAATTTGCCACTGAAACATATATTGATCAATAATCTTGAATTAGAGTTTTAACACTGGTAAAACTAATCTGCAAGTGCCAATAATTTTTAAATAATCCATGCAATTTCTGTTTCCCATTTATATTAAATTCTTAAAAGAGGGTTATATATGCTTATATATCTTATATTAACTACAAATTTTAGTCTTTTGGCAAAAAAAAACTTCTAGGCCAACACAATTATTCTCTTCTCAATGACGGTACATATATTTGGCAGTCAGTTTTTCATGCCACAGTAAACATTCCCTCTGACCACACATTGGGAAGAAAGTATACGCACATCACTCCACTTGTGCCTCTCCTGATGTCTTTCCATAGGCGATTCATGCATGAATGTCATTCAGTACAGACTGCAGTCCTCCTGCCATGACTCATAGAGTTAGGTGGACCCCTGAGGCTATGACACCTCTGTGTTAAAGCCTTGGACTCATGTTCAGGAGGTGCCTGCATTCCAGAACAAGCGCAAGTCTGCAGCATCTGTTTTCTCTGGAAAATGGCCATTATTACAGCTCAGAGCCTTGAAGGCTACCATACCACTGAACTGGAACCTGCTGTACACTGTTAGCATCATTTTTAGACCACATCTTTGATATATTTCTTGTTTTTCAGAACCTTTAAATTTGCTATTTATGATGCTTTTCCTTATACAAATACTCTGAAAAATGGAATGTTCTTTACTGTGAAGGTCCTTTCAATGGTTTTAAGACCTCAAAAGGTGAAAATGTTCCATCAGAGTTGCGTAAACTTTGTAAAGACAAAACAGCCACCTAGCTGATATTTCTAGTATATGTGGAGAAACTATTCTTTGAACAGTCCAGTAGTTTCTTTAAATATATGGCACACTGCTTTGCCTTCAAATTCACACTGATGGTTTCTACCTGCATTGCTAGCCACATGTATGATGCATCTTGGTTGCTGTCGATGACCAGTGTCTTGTTATGCGTCACACCTTAGGTTTCATTTTTAAAAGTACTCCAGAACTATTTTAAACAATAATGTAAGAAGCTGAAATACACTGAAGTCACAAGTCATTGGGATAGCAGAATGTTAATTATTAAGTGCCCACACCTGTAGAAGTTGTGAGTTGTTAGGAGTGGGGCTGTACAGATGGATGGGATATTCCATTATTATATGTAGCAGTAATACTTCATCAAACCATTTCTGTGCATTATCCTGCTGGAATATCACATCATTGTGGAAGTATATTAAATAATAAACATTAAGGGCTGTGAATTATCAAGCAGTGAAATGTAGTGGGCACCAGTCAACGAGAGGTTTAGTCATACCAGTGCACCCATGAAAATACACCTCACATCAGTATGGAACCACCACCAGGCTGCACAGTGCCTTGTTAACTGGAATCCATGGCCTCATGCAGTCTGTGCCACATATGAACCCTGAAAAAAACTGCGACTTGTCATACTCTTGGAGCACATCACATGTCAGTCCTCTAGGGTCTGGTTAGCAACCTCACAAGGACATGTAAAGTGCTGTCTGGTGTTGTGTTATTAAAAGAGGCACTCTAGTGGGTCTTCATACACGATGGAAGCTGTAAAATATGCATGTGGGCCGTCCATAGAACATCTAACATCCTGAAGAGTTCAGATCCAACACTATTGGTGCCAACATGCAGATCTGCCTGAAGACCTTCTTAACTGGATTAGGTATGTTGGATTAGGGTTGGAAATAAACCCCTTCTGGGTGGTAGATCCCTAGGATCCCGATGGATTGTCACTGCCATAGAAGAAACACGAGTCCCCTAAATAGTCCTTCAACTGGAGTTCAAAGAACAATTTGAAATTTAAAGCAACTCTCAAAAGCGTGTAAATGGCCCATCTCAGGGGTTCCAAACTCTAATCTTGGTAGAACAACAAGAACTTGGACCTTGTTTCTTGATGTTCTGGCTAACTGATTACATCCTTGCTGCTCTGATAAGTGGACAAGGTTTTAGTGTGAGGGGCTTTACCAATTACACCCTTTAACCAAGCCTGGCCAGGATGAATAGACACCAATAATGAGTGTCCCAGATAAACACCGTAAAGACTGTAATCCCTTTATTTCTCTGCTTACCCCTGCTGTATACAGACCACAACTCATTTTCAAAAATCTCTTGCTCTGTCCAAAAATCTTGGAACTCAAAACAGGGAAACCTCCAGTGCATCTGTGCCTCTTTTTCAGAGTTTGGTGATCTTGTCTCAGCAGCACTTATGTTAAGTTCGGGTGGACAGAACAGAACAGACGACTAAGGGTGTGGAGGCAAACGCAGGGGTTGATTTAATGAAAAAAGAAAAACAAACCTGGGATACTAACAAACAAAAACTAGGGAATTCAAACTAACAAAATACACTAAACCTAGACAAACAAATAGGATTTACCGACTACAAACAAACCAAAACAAGCTACACTTACATACATAGTCGGGAAAGAAAGAAAGAAAGTACAAACAAACAAACAAGGTCCACAACAAAAGGCCTAACAAAGACAGATTGAGACAAAGGGTCTTAAATTAAACATGACATTGATCACACCTGGGAAATGATAACGAGGGGGCAGGATTACAAATCAGACACAGATGGGAATGGGTGGAGCAAAACAAACAACCCATGTGCTTAGGAGCACATGGGGGGAGACAACTAGAACACAAGAAGAAGACAGGTGAACAAGACTGACAAAGGGCAGACATGACAAGTTATCTGTTCTCAATTTGTTACTGTTGCAAAAAAGAAGGCAAATCTCAGTCTCACGGCTCCAGTGTTTCAGTTTCCATGGCAACACATTAACCTCCTAACCTTGGCATGCACGGCAGTTATGAATGTGTGTGTGTGTGTGTGTGTGTGTGTGTGTGTCTGTGCATGTGTGCTAAGTGACTGCTTCTCCCACACCAGGCCCACTCGTCTCTCTCTCTCCTGCTCTCTCTTTCTTTTGGTTTGTTTCTCTGTCTCTATCTTTCTACATTTCTCTCACACCTTCTTACCATCCTCCCCAGTGGCTCTGTTTGCTCTCTTTTCCAAGTTTCCTCTGCCTATAAATTCTGTTGCCAACTAAATAACTGTTTGATTGGTCATAATGCAGAAAAGCATAACACACAAGAACCAGTAGTCAGTAACAGACACTCCCGTAGCTTTGTACAATCAGTCCAGAACTCCCAGTAAACTTTATTGCTGAGGACTAGACGGTAGGGCTGAGCAATACATCGTAAATATCAAGATATATTGTGCACAAAATATAAAAAATGGCCATATCAAAATATTGCATTTATTACTCAAGCAACCATTTTATTGCTTAAAAAGAATGGGCTTGTGTTGTTTGTGTGGAAATGGTTTGGTTTCCTGAGGAATGACACTCAACAGTGTCTGTCTCTTGTCAGTCCTGTCTCTCCTATCAGTTTCCCCAGCACATGGTTTGTGTTTTTGTCATAGTCTCCTCCCTCCCTCTCATTATCACCCGTGTCCCTGCACTTCTTAATCAGTTATTTCAGGTGTGTCCAATTCTTGTGTTGTATTTAAGACCCCTTGTCCCATCCTGTCTTTGTCAATCCACTGTGAATTTTGTCTGGGCATGTGGACAGTGGTTCTTTTTGTTACTGGTTTACTTTGTTAGCCAGTGGTCTGTTTTAGTTTCAGCCCTGTAGCTTGTATTCGTTAGCAAATTCAGTTTGTCTTGTGCGCCATGTTTTTAACTAAACCTTCAACCCCTGCGTTTGCCTCCACACCTTAGTCATCTCTTCCGTCCGCCCGTTCCTGACATAGAGGACAGTCCTGTTCACGTTGTGCTGTAGAAATATTGTAAATAAATGTTACTAGATGGTTTGCTCAAAACAAGAGCACCTGTCGTACACACTCAAAGACACCGAATACCATAAGAATCCAACACCTCCATCCACTTCACCTACACTTCCCTCCTCCTTCCTTCCCCTCATCCACCTCATTTATTTCCTGCCCGCACCTAATGAACTCTCCAGACCTCGCAAACTACAATAGGCTATAGTTAACCACTGGAGTTCTAAGATGACTTGCATGTTTGGCTGCTAAGCTGCTTTTCTTTTATTTGGCAAGCTCAAACAATAGAGTTTTGTGCTCGTTCTGTTGGAGCTGTGATTTTATGCAAGGGAATTGTGCAAGTCGTTTTTTTCTTCGAGTAGAAGCTTCACTTTGTTTGAAGGACTCAGGCATGTAAGGGCCTTCTCTCACTGGCCCAGTTTGGCCCACTCCCATGAGGGCATGAACGGAAAACTCAGTGTTTACCTACAGTCTCTCTCTCTCTCTCTCTCTCTCTCTCTCTCTTTACCTCCCTTGCTGATTGTCCTGGTTATGCTCTACTGAAGCTTTGTGTTCTTTTAACTGCATCTCAACAGGAGATGTAGACTTGACTCGGGCCAAGCATCAGGGGGTCATTTAATGGGGCAGTGTCCTCCCAAACGGGAAGAAGAGCTGTTTTTCCATTTGAACAATAATTATGCCATTATGGGAGCCACAATTATGTTTCAGTGAGTAGTACAGACTGTTGGCATAGTTATTGATTAGGAGGACTATAAAGCAGGACTGTAAACTCAGCCCAAAAACGTACAGTACTCCAAATATGCACTTTATGAAACAGATAGTAGTAGCTCCCCTGCCATTGGCCAGTCCAAATAATGGCCATTTCGGGGTCTTGTTCAATTACTGTCTCCTTTCACCAACTGATTGGACTTCTTGACTCCTTGACTAAACAAATAGGGGAAACTAGGTGTTACTCCCAAGTGACTGAAATTAGGCAACCAGACGATGACCACTGAAGATTTAAATTATGTACTTTTTTTATATATATATTATTTAAAGAAATGGTACTTCATTGTTTATTGACAAAATAAGTTAGTTTGAGTCAAAGTGAGGGAAAAATAAAAATTGTCTATTCAGTTTATGCAACTTCCACCTCAGCAAGCACATGGACATCTCCCCTCAAGTATTTATATATATATATATATATATATATATATATATATATATATATTTTTTTTTTTTTTTTTTTTTTTTTTATTGTTGTTTTTACATTTGTATCAAGTAAAGTACACATTTACTTAAGAGATAGTAAAAAAGTAAAAATCTATTGAACAACTTTACATGAACAATTATATTATTATATTAATTACTGATTATATAATAATTCTATTAGCAGCAATTGAATTGTAATTATAGAATGTCTAGATCATATTTTAAAGGCTTCATTTGGATGTAAGGTTTAATGTCTCATGTGTTTAATTACAAAAAGAAAAACAACAACACAAAGAGTGTTTTGCTGTTAATTTCCTGCTAACATAACATTAGGAGGGCTAGCAGTCACAAATATTGTACAGAAATTTCCACTATTGGTTTCCCCCTTTTTTAGGCAGAGATTTGACCTAAAGGCAAACGTCTAATAGTCATGGCCTCAGCGAAGCACTTACAAATCCCAGTTACTGCAGTAATCTGAGAGGCATTGCTGCTGTTGGGGAAAATCACCTGTTTTTCTGTTAAGATTATTTAATTAATTAAAATGAATTATAATTATTATCAATTATAAAATAATACATTAATAAGTTCTGTCCTTTACATTGTGAGTGAGTCAATAAACATGATCCAAAATACACTGTTACTTTTGTGCACAGGTTATGTAACCGTAAATGGACAGTAAAATTAAGACTCGTACAGTATCATATTCTGGAAACAGATCATTTGGTGAAAATGTACTGCATGAGAATTATTTTAGAAACAATACAGTATTTCCCCACATACAATCAAGACTTTGTACATGGAAATTTCATTCCCTCTCTTCCTCTTCAGCATCCTGTCTGTGATATGGGGGCGAATGATGCAGTGTACACCCTGGATTCCCTCCGGTTATTCTTTCTTGCATTATTTATTCTTGGCTTCTAAGTGGTGTGTGAATAATTTTGCTTCTTAGTGTTTACAAATGCACAATTGTGCGATGATTGAGTTCATCTGTTTTGAAGGCATACAACCTCTAAATTAGTGCAGTGTGTGATCAGTGCTTTTGGGAACAATTGTATGTAGAGTTGTTTGCGCAAAAAAAAAAAATCTGTTTTGGGGTCTTAGGACTATATTCACTTAGTGTCAAAAACAAAATGCACAAACAGTTGCATCCAGAAGAAAGTGGCAGATTGCAATGCTATTTGGAAAGAGGATAAAGGTTACCAGAAACAATAATTTATTAAAAATTTAGACTGATATGGGTAATATTTACCGAGCTACACATTTAGAAGTAGTGTTTTTACTACTAGTTTCTAAGTGTGACTTTGGGTATAATGCTACATTAGAGTTGTAGAGGTTGCTAATGGTGTCCTGTGATAATCCATCCCATGCAATATTCTTACTCAGTTCCTGCAGATTTTGTGGGAGGGGTGGAGTATTGATAGCATGTTCTAATAGCATCCCACACATTTTCACTTTGGAATAGGCCTGGTATGTTTGTCTTCAAGGAATGTGGACGGGTGTAGTCCTGTTAGAATAGAGCCCTGGAGTGTGTGTTCAGAAAAGGTAGCATCACTGATTGCAGGACATCATTAATAAATATTGAACATGAACTGTCATCCAGTGTAAAACAATTACCCCACCTTCTTATGTAGTCCCATCTGACTAATAATTGAGACTTATTGTTGATCCAGAACCCACCTGGAGTCATCAGGTTGCAAAGCAGGAATACCCCCTAGACATGGCACCAGTCCATCGCAGAATACCTCACATACATACCTAGCATGGCCATGTAGCATTTTTGGGAGGAAACCAGAATGTAGGCAGGAAACCCATGTGGACACGGGGAGAACACACCAAAGTGAGTGGGCATCAAACCCACAACCCACTGGATCTGTGTAAATTGTACTATCTGTGACGGCTAATTGAGAAACACTATAAATCATTTTTTTAATTAATTTAAATTATGCAGCATTTTACCAGCACCAAAGTCATGTTGGTTGTACACTGACTTGTATTAAGGAGAATGGCATTTCCGTCTATGCCACTCCGGAATGCTGCTACTGCACTATGGAACTTTGATGGAACTGCTTGAGACCTCTTGCAAGAACTGCGTAACCCTTCATAACAGTCCACATGCTTTGTGATTTGTATTTATTGTGGAAGAGTGAAACTGAATTTCACTTTACATGGGGAGCCCAGGAGCAAAAAAAAACAAACCTCACATTCTCACATAAAGTAGCTTTATATTAAATAGTAGCTCTTTAACAAAGCCTAGGTTGCAACCCAGGTAGGATGCATCCTTGGTAGGTCTGTCCTATGAAGAGTCCTTTGTCATAACCCATTCATCACTGAAATGGATCTATCTGGATGAGTCTATCACGGCTTTGTCATCATCAGAAAGGTCCCACCTCTTGCATTTGCACCGCAAAACTTGTGAGGTGGACTCAAATTCAATACCTGAAGTCAAATGTGTGAAAACTGTTATTGTAAAATGAACTTTGCATCTCCCGGGGCTTCATTTATCTCCATTTTCATGCTTCTCTTTTTAAAAAACTGTAATGAACTGTGGGTTACAGCAGACCTTGAAGAAGGATACATCAGTTGTGTTCTGCAAAGTACCCTTTCATAAGGGTCAAGATTGGTCAAAATGGGTGACCACCTGTCCTGGATCATTCTGGTCATGCAGGTCATTAGCCGGGTCAACTATTTAAGCTACCATGGCAAACTTGAGCAAAATATCAACATCATAATAAATTCATTAATTTTCTTTTGCTTATACACCTAAAATACACAAAATAAGCAAAATGACCCAGTTGGGCTAAATAATAGGCAGATATAGTTAAGATATATAAATGATGTATAAATGGTAAGAGATTTTAAATATGTGTGTAATGTAAAGATTATATGTCAGTGTATATAGACAGCATAGCATCTTATGCTGTATTTGTGGCCTCTCAACATGTGTTTTTTTGACAGCCCACTCATGATTGGGTCTGGTGCCACAACTTGGTACAGGCGGCATTCTAAAGCAGTGGTTGGAACGCATAGTTTCTGTAATGAATCTCTACAACCCACCTACTTTATCCACTGGGGCTCTGTGGACAAACTCATGACTAGTTTCATGACTAGTGTTTAGTGACCGGTGGTGGTGGGTGCTGCCGCATGTGTGAGAGGTTCTCATTCTGTGCTTCAGTGCTCCAGACACTTTCTGACATCTTTGTTGCATGATGGCCTGTCCTTCTGTCCGAGAGGTTCAATTAAGTGTGGCTTAATTGAACCAGTTGAGAGCAGTTCTGTGAAGCAGAATCGTTTTCACCAGGCAAAGAATAAATCCTTGTATTTGAATGTAGGCTGGCAGCTAGCTGTGTGAAGATGACTCATAAGATATCCTTTAAAGCCAGTCAATTAGACAAGGAACATTAAGTTTTATACCTTGAGGACACCCAGGTGTCAGCCAGATACTTACGGATGCTAGAAAATCATCTTAGGCGAAGAGCGGTAACTCACTTCATTTAGGTATGCTGGCTTAGGAAGGTCACTCAGTTAATCCACTGAAGGTTAGTTAAGCTCTTAAACTCTATTGTTGTTCTGCCCTCACGTATGAATTCCGCTTCAGTAGTTTGGCAGGTAGATAAACTTGTCCAAACACTCCTGAATATTGAATGGAGTTCATTGTTGTCACCATTCAGCAGAAGAGTGTGCCAGGAACTCAGTAAAACTACAACACAGAATTATCTTGCATAAGTAAACGGCATGAAAAAGGATACAATTTCACTCTTTCTCAAAAAACTTACAGATATATATTAGACAAGCATAACTATCTAAATGGACTTACAGACGATGCTTGGATAGTGATTACAGATGTATTTCTGAACACTGTAATGGTCTCTGCACAATGTGCTCCTAACACCTTCTCCTATTAGTATAGGCGATAACAATTGGAATTATGACACCTAGTGGCTAGGAGTATAACAGCGACTAGCCAGAACAATTGTTATAATTTAGTAGTTAATCTTTAGGGAACATTAGTCAATTTTCAAAACTGAAGTATGTAGGGCATAATAAAATAGTAATCTTTTAGCAGTGACATCAGCACGTGCATTAGGGGCCTAAGCAATCCACTGCCTTCTGCTCAACTCCACATGACTCCACCCCATCTCTTCATCACCCAAAAAAGTCCACCACATTGCTGTATTGCTCCACCCCATCAGCCCATTACTCAACCTCCATTACTCCATTCTCCAATCTCCTTAATACTGCATTATTCCACCCCTTCTCCTCTGCACCACATTACCTCACACCATCTATTCAAAACCCCATTACTCCACCCCTTTTCCTCAACACCATGTTACTCCACCCCATGGCTCCACTACAGTGCTCCATTACTCCACACCCATTACTCCACCACCATCTCCTCAACAACCTATTATTTCATCTCATCTCCTGAACACCCTAGCTGTGAAAATAAACCACTATTTACATTTCAGATCATAAAGTAGAATTAAATGTGATTTTTTTTTGAGCGCTATAATTTCCCACAATGTGCAATGAACATAAACATTGTAGGTCACTACATGAATGTGGACTAAAATGCATTGTTAGCCTCATTACTAGGCAAGACAGTGAAATAAAATTAAGCCAAATATTTACTGCAATCTGGGTAACTGTAAATTATTTACAGAATTTAGTTACAAAAAGATGGGTGAACATTTGGCAAATTACTTCTAGTATTTTCAGTGGCAGTGTTAAACTAAAGTAAAATTTTGACACAAAACATGTTTTGAGTGAACAGTTACACCCAGGTTAATAGTACAATTTTGGCAGAAGTATTGCTTTAAGGCTTATTATCCAGTAAGCACTATGAATTACATAAGCAAATATGTAATACAGCATATTTGTTTATTAGCATGAGGAAGTCTAAAACTGCTAATGGGTCCTAAAAGACAGCTCATGTTGATCTGTGGTCTCTGACTGTGATATTAATATAATGCCACTAGGACTGAATCCATGTTGACTGAGGCCTGTTCACGCTTGAACAGCTGGGTTGGAGTAATCCGAGGTTACAGCCAAAACTGTACATTTCTTTTTTCCCATCTATAAGTCAGAGCTTATAGTGTAATTATGCCCCATTATATGTATATGCTACATGCATTCACAAGGAAAGATTATTATGCTGAATGAAAAACTCTAAACATGCTATTCTGCCTTCTGTGCACTAATAGTATTCTCTCTCTCCTTCTCATACGCTTCATCTATCATGTCATGACTTCATCTATCAGCATAATTGCCTTCAATTAAACAGCAGTACTTCTGCTGTTCCAAAATGTTTTAAAAGTGTTCCAGGGCATTACAACAAAGCTGCAGGAGCCAGTTTGTGTGTGCAGACATTTGCTTTTAGATTTCTGTGAGGATCAGATTCCCTCTTTAGGACAGAGAGGACATCCTGTTCCTTATTTATTTTTTATTTTGAACCAAAAAGGCACAACACACAAATGTGAAAACACAGCCCCCTGGTTACAGGGGTTAAAGGAATGTAATTTAGTTACTTTAGGTTGCACCTACTGTTTACACAAATGTCCAAATGCACACACCCAGCTGCCAATAGTGTAGGACATCTTAATAAGTGAACTTATTGGCACCATGCCTAATGCCAGGCATGGGCTAGAGAACCATAAAGCCCTCCGGTACTGAGCCATGCAACTGTGTTCTCTGAAATAACACTAATTAGAGTTTTAATTTAGAGTTTTGGAGTGGGAATGAGGTGGGGTACTGATCACATCACTAATGTTCTTGGTCACGCAAATGCATTGCGAGAGGGACACCCATGGCCCACAACCGCATCTGGGGCCTGAGATTTGGTGCTACGTCCATGAGCGAAGCTATCGCCAGCTTAAGAAGCTAGCTATCTTGTCCAAGTCTGCCAATGTTAGCTAGTGGTGCTGTCAACAGAGAAGGAAGCAATGCTATTCACTGAGTTCACTAACATTAACCGGTGGTCTTATCATCAGGGAAGGAAGTGACGCTATCAACAAGAAAAAAAGCAACATGGAATGGGAACGTGGTTAGTCTTTTAGCAGGGAAGGAAGCAGTGCTGTCATTGGGGAAAGCAGCATGTGGTGTGGGCTAACGTTAGCTGGAGGTGCTGTCGCCAGGGAAGGAAGTAATTCTTTCATTGTGGAAAGCAGCAACTGGACCTGGACATGTTGCCCACTTGACATCACCAACTATGTAGAAATTTACACAGACCCTAATCTGTTGCTACTATTACTATTAGGTCCCCCCTCGTGAGCCAGTTATCGCCCAAGTTTCTTCCTCCTGAGGGAGTTTTTTCTTGCCATAATCACCCTTTGGCTTACTCACTAGGGGGTCTATTTCTTTACCTTTGTTCCTGTGTTGTTAACATTTTTATTTTTTTTATTTCTGTAAAGCTGCTCTGTGACATCAGTTGTGAAAAGTGCTATACAAATAAACTTTGATTTGATTTGATTAGATTTGGTGTGGGTTAACGTTGGCTAGGGGTGCTGTCGCCAGGGAAGGAAGCAGTGTGGTCTGGGTTCACTAACATGTCGCCTGGGAAGGAAGAGTTTGCAAATGTTAGTCAGTGTTGCCATTGCCAGGTTTCTTATTAGCTTAGTTGATAGCTACATAACTATGGTCCTCTCATCGATCATAGAAATTGTGTAGAAACAATATAAACAAATGACTCTTGATTGTTTTTACTCTGTTATGTTTTGGATACCATGTTTGTGCTTGTGTTCCACAAGCTCAGTGTCATTCATTCAACAATTGTTAAAATTAAAAATATTAATTATGTAAACAGGAATTAAAAACATGTTTTTAATATTTGTTAATGTTTCAATTAGAAAGCCGTACTGAGCCCCAAACAACATTAACCATACAGATACATAATTAGATGAGGTATTGGGTTCAGCCAGGCTTGTCCACCCTGCTCCCATTTTAGAGTGGTCAACAACTCTGCCTGCCTGCATTTAGTATTGTAACAGAGCCTCGGTTTAATGAAGTTTCTGTCCAAAATCATACTACTTCAAGAATATTGCTCCCATGTGGCTCAGCAGTCTAATGCACTAGCATTTTGATCCAGGGATTGTAGGTTCGAATGCTGGCTCATGCTGCTGGAGTCTGTTGGCCGTGCTCTCTCTGAGTGGGTAGATGGTGCTTCCTCATCACAACGCACCCAGTGCAACGTTGCCCAGCACAGGTCATTGTATCGGAGTTGGGGACCCAGCATGTTGGCTGCCCAACAGGGTTGGGATCTGGATGCTGT
The DNA here is from genome assembly GCA_034509495.1 of Acestrorhynchus altus. Lineage (NCBI taxonomy): Eukaryota > Metazoa > Chordata > Actinopteri > Characiformes > Acestrorhynchidae > Acestrorhynchus > Acestrorhynchus altus. Next base: position 17,685,590 of record CM067517.1, on the reverse strand, counting down.
TTGAGTTGAGAGAAGCTGAGTGGGGTTGGATTTATGGAATAAAATAGTTGGGTCACTACTGACTTTAGTGTTTGTTAGCAGTGTTACTCTTGTAAAACCAAATATGTCTTGGATGATTGAATTGTGCACAAATTATGCAAATTAGATACATTTCTGCTAAATCATTTATTTAATTAAAGAAAGAATCAGGTTAAAACAGAGCAGTACTCAAATGCAGAAATATAAGAGTCAGTCTAGGTACTCACACCATTGTGATACCAACATCATTTGTTTGTGTGTGTGTGTGTGTGTGTGTGTGTGAGAGAGAGAGAGAGAGAGATTTCATATTATTCACCCTCTGTCTGGCACCTCTCAGGCATGCTCTGAAGCTGTGAGGCAACAGTAGCATCCTGAGCAGGCTGTCCTTTGGGGCTACAGGGCCTTGGCCTCATCTCCTGCCTACAAACCTGCTGCTGTGTTATCGTCCCACACAAAGACAGCCAGTCCACTCTCTGCTGTATTTAAATCTCATATGACCAAAAGCTGTTTTCTACCTCACTGCACCCACCTTCCGGAAGCTTTTAAAAAGCCCTCATTCTTCTCAACTTCCCTTTTAATTATGAAAGAACCAAAAAGCCAACATTATTTTTGATCAAGTCACACTTCATATTATGCTGTGCCCTGTGTTGCACTCGCAAACTGTTCCCTGCTGACATTTTGCTCTGGTTTGATCTTGTCCAGGCCTGACAGAGAAGAGAAAATCAATTGATCACCACAGGCAGAGACCTTTTTCCACATTTGCTCTCTGTTTCCATGGGCATGTAATGCACATTTATGTTTTTTATGATGCCATTTCAGAGTTCACGTCAAAGATAAGATTCAAACATGGATTTGCAGATAGCCAACAGTCTCTTGCCATGGCAATTACGCTCAAACCCACATGTTGACATATCCAGGCACCATTGATCTCCAGTTTCTGTCAGAGGGTGTCCATTTCTATAATATTAACAATCTGATCTGTGGGCAGGCGCCATGTGCACATTTTGTTTGTTCAAGAGACTAACTATCTTTCCAGGGGGCTGTAAACACCACCCTGATTTGTGTGTGTCTATTTGAACAACATTGTGAAATGTTTGTGAAAAGGTAAATTATCGCTAATCACAGTTGGCAATTCACAACCTTATGTCTGAAAGACCAGATGGTTTCTAGACATTGTTCCTCACTATATTTTTTAAGAGTAAATGAGGCCATAAAAATGCAAAATGAAATTTTGATTGCTAAATATCTTGGCCTGGTGGTGCGGGAACAAGCCTGTCACTGGCAGATTGATTCCTTGAACTGTCAGGACATGATGGAAGTGCCCTTGTGCAAGGTACTTAACTCCCCTGCTGCTTCCCTGGCTCCATGGATAGGGCTGCACACCACTCCAGGCATGTGTGCTCACTGGCCCTTAGTGTGTGAATTCACCAGTGTATATGTGTGTCTTTCACTGTGTGGATGGATTAAATTCAGAGGAAAAAATTCTCCTTTGTGCAACCACAGAGGACCTTTGTACATTTATGTATTTAAATTTAGGGTTGGTTGTACTCTGTATGAACAGCTAGAGTGTAGCAAAACCAGCAAAATGATGTAAAGGTCTCCTGGAATAGCTAATAGCTGTACACACAATGACAGAACTGAAGTCAAAGTACAATTGTAATTCTTTGCTTAATAAAATTTGGTTGTAGTTAAAATCCAGTGAGTTATTCTGTGGCTAGTCAAAACAATATTGTTGCTTTTCATTACTTTGGGTTGAAATATCAGGACAAATGGACCCATAGAAATGCTCCAAAAATCCTTGTACACAGATCTCCACTGCCTGGTAGTGGGAACCACTTAAGCAATGCAACAATTCTGCATTTTCCTCTTCAAATGCATTTTTCAGTGTTGTTTTAGAGAAGAATGAACGTGAACTGAAAGAGCCTTTCTAGAATATTCTGCCCTCTCATATGAATTCCGCTTCAGTAGTTTGGCAGATAGATAAACAAACACCCCTGAATATTGAATGGATTTTATTGCTGTTGCCATTCAGCAGAAGAGTGTACCAGGAACTCAGTAAAACTACAACACAGAATTATCTTGTGTAAGTAAACTGCATAATAAGGATACAATTTCACTCTTTCTCAAAAAAAACTTAGAGATATTTATTAGACAAACATAACTATTTAAATGTACTTACAGATGATGCTTGGATAGTGATTACAAACCAGGTGGATACAGATGTATTTCTGAGCAGTGTAATGGTCTCTGCACAATGTGCTCCTTTCACCTTCTCGTATTAGTATAGGTGATAACAATTGGAATTATGACACCTAGTAGCTAGGAGTATAACAGCGACTAGCCAGAACATAGCATTTTATATAAAGTTATCTTCTAACCAGGGCAGCTAAACAGGACTACTGTCCTGTTCTCTTCATAAAACCTGCTATTAAATATAGCTTAATTGTTCTGTTAGCCAGCTATAGTCATTAATATATATTTTGCACCCCTGGTTAAAATGACTGTTAATGTTAAACAAGCTGAAGTTGAAATGATCTCCAAAAGGCATAAAGTTTAAGATGAAACAACCTTATCAAAATTTTAAGTAATACCTGTGTATGTTTTATGTACAATTCTAGACTGAAAAAAAGTTTGCAAATAGATCTGAGCACTCATACTTTGACCACCTGGGTTTGATAACTTTGACCACCCTTAATTAGCCTATAAGGGTTCTGGCTTGTTCACAATCATTGTTAGGAAAGAGCAGGTGATGCAAAGCTTTGCAAATACCCAGACAAACCAGCAGCCATGGGTTCTTCTAATCAGCTGCCTAGCACTCTGAAAATAGACATATTTGACGCCTGCAAAGCAGAGGAAGTCTATAAGAAGATAGCACAGCATCAGGTAGAGTCAGGTACATACAGACCAATTTTAGTGATGAGAAGGATGGGTTTAAATCAATTTAAAACTCCGGGCATTTTTGACAGTGTCAACTGGGCAAATTTTTACATCCCAAGAAGTGGATTTCCCACACCTGGGAAAAATCCAATGTTTTGTCACCCCAAGTAAATGTGACACACAAGTTAGATTTGGGTACATTGTAAATGATAAATCTAAACTCTCTCTCTCTCTCTAAACATCGAATTGTGGAAGCAAATCTGATGTACCTGCATTGTGAATTAAGCCAAATTAAGCCAAAGTGCCATCACAGCAAAAACCTCTTTGCTTGTTCTGCTGCTTCATGGTTCATTAAAGTTTAATTACTACTACAACTGTGCTATTTCCCAGGCTGTTCTGAAATGATAACACAACTTTTTATCTTTTTGGAATAAAGCTAATGTGCCTCAGAATGACGGAATCCCCTGGCATCAGGTAGACAGAGCCATATGTCGATGGCTCATTATTGTTATTACATGGACTGATTGGCTCTTTAAAAGTATGTTAACTGAAGAACACAAGGGAAATGCTCGTTTTTAGAATGTGAAGCCACATTTGGTGTAATTTAGAAAGATATTAGATCACTGTTTCTCCTTGTAGGACATGTCTTACAATGATATAAAAAACTCTGTTACATCAGCCTTGTGGGTTTTAAGCCAGCCGGATAAAGGAGATGAACAGAGCCAATACCTTACCTGCCTAATGAATGTGCGTTCAGAGCTGCTCTGAGAGAGCAGGGTATTTTTATATAGCAAGCTGTTCGTAGTCAGTTTCTGCAGCACACTCAGAGGTGTGAGTCATGACTGCACTGACAGGGATTGTTCAAGTAAAAATAACTTTTCACATTTGTTCTCTGTCATCATCCATGGGGAGTCAACCTGACATCAAATGACTACCCCTGGAACCACTGAAGCCTTGTGTATTAAGACCAAGACTGTGATTTTTGGTAGAGATTGGATGCGGTGAGGGTGAGGACAGGCTTTCTTGTTTTTTCAGACCATGGTTTTGAGATATTGGTTATAATAAAGGTGCTTCAAATGGTTCTTTGATGCCATAGAACCATTTTGGCTTCCATAAAGAGGCATTTATACAATGTACACTCATTACCAACAAAATAGTTGTACCCAGAAGGAATCAACCAATTGCAATGGTGTCATGGCAGACTGTCATGATGTCACACAGAATGGCAGCGTCATCATTAAAGTCACACTTTTGTCCTGATGGAAACGACCACTGAAAATTGTCCAACAGGACAATTCTTGACTGCATACTGCTGCCATGTCTGGAGCTTGCCTTGAAGACACAGATACTATGCCATGGGCAGTCATATCACCAGACCTATCCTCTATTGAAAATGTGTGTATGCTATTGGACACACTATCAACACTTCAATTCTACTGCAAAATACTGCAGGAACTGAGTGAGAATATTTAAGATGCGATCATTTATTGTTCCTGGTAACCTTCATCTTCCATCTATACAGCATTGCAATCATACACTTCCTTTTGGGTTTTAATGGAGAGTTTTTAAAGGTTTAAAGTCAATATAAAGGTCATTAATACTAATTTAACTTTTTCAAAAATGATTTTTGGAACTATGCAAAGTAGTTCTTTTATGGTATATTGCATGGAATAGAAATCAATTTGTTTCACATTTAACTGTAGCCTCATCTGTTTCACTACGCATGTCCAAGCACAACATCAGGTTGACCAGTTACTGCATTCCTGATTAAGTCATTTGGTGAAGGGAAAATAAATAAATGTAAAAAGTCAACAGAATTATGACACTACTAATTATGACATTATGTAGCCTGTTTATTTTTTAAACAGTGCTGCAGGCAGTTGGTTTTGTTGTGCTGCCAGGATCTTGAAGGAGAGCACCAAATCCAGCAAATATAGATGAGTGCGCATGCATCACTCCAGACAGGCAGAAATAGCCGAGATCATGAAGGCCCTGTCATCCTTCATCAGAAGCCCTCCAGGCAGGGAAGGTCACAGATGAGTTTTGAAGAAAATATTTCATAGCCTGAGACTTACACCATGTAAATTCTTCACTAGTCTTTACTAGGGTTAGTCTGTAAAATATTCACGAAAAAAGTCAGGCCAACTTATAATGATAAATTCACTGATTACAGAGCATTCGTCAACACCTTTTGCATCTCAGTTTGAGTTGAGCCTTATTCAAAATCATCTACATGAATGACCTACAGTATGACCAAAGGCCTGGTTGTTAGGGAACCAGCCTTGTAACTGTGGTTTGATTCCCTGTACTGGCAGGACATGACTTTTCAAGTGCCCTTTTGAATTTAACTCCCCAGCCGCTCCATTGACACCTCGGATAGGACTGCCCACTGCTCTGGGCATGTGTGCTCACTGTCCCCTAGTGGGTCAATTCACTAGTGTGTATGTGTATGTTTCACTGTGTGAATAGGCTAAATGTGGATGAAAAATTCTGTGTATGCAGCACATTGGGTCTATGTTTTTACTTCAGATATAGTAATATAAGCTCACTGGACAAAATAATAGTCATGTTGCATGTTTAAGGGGGTATTAAATTCAGCCTCCTGCAGATGGCACTGAACAAGGATGACTGGGCTATAAATACCTGTGGGGTGTACAACAGGATTCACAGATTGAGAAGAGGTGATACCCTGCAGTAAATATCACAGATAACACAAAGAAGATGTCACTGATTAGCAAAAATAAATAAAGTAAATAGTTTTTAACAGTTCTGATGAGAACTTCCCGTAGACTGGGATTTTTGCCGCTACTGGTAGATACAGCTGCAAATTCAACTACTACCCTCACCCTATGGCCATTTGCATGCCCAAATGCAATCACTCCTTTTAGCCCATCATTAACATCCTCTTTGCGACTCGTTTATCACCCACTGAATGAGATGTTTACTTTCTGTTCCACCTCTTTTCAACTTTTAAACACACAAGGCGATTTTTTTGACTAAAGAGCTTATATAACAGCAGTAATCTCAAATTTTGAGGATGAAAAATTATCAACAAAAACATCATTATGCAGCAAAAATGGGTTCAGTATGAATGTACAAGAAATCATCAGAATGAAAAGAGAAAAGTGGTTTGGCTTTTATGTGTCCATTCAATCCATTGGACCTGGACTAGTTTCCCAGCTTGCCATGCACTAGCTCCTCACCCACCATCACCAACTGTGTAGAAATCTACTGTTACTATTATGTCCACCAGTGATCTCACATTACTTCAGTAAACCCGAGTAATAGAACAGAGGTGTAGGGGTCCACTGTCCCCTAACTGTGTGTAAGTAGTGACCAGAGGAGGCTGGGTCCTCCTCCTTGTGAACCTGGTTCCTCCCAAGGTTTCTTCCTCTGCTCTGCTCCAGTGAACTCTAGTTTAAACCTTGGTAACAGGAGGCCAACATAACAGTTTGTTGTTAATAATGGAGTTGGCCTCTGCAAGGTGTTGCCTTGTGCTGTGTTGTGCTGCACTCTGCTGCACTGCTTTCATTGGGATTCAGTTCAGAACTGAATCTTTAACATTTCATCCAAGCTTTTAAATGTGTTCAATGTTTTACTTTATAAAATGTATGAAAAATTAAAGTAGCAAAGTTAAAATACTTTGGAACAGTAAAAGTACTGTTATTCAATTCAATAAAACATACTGTTCAAAAAGTACATTGTCTTACATCTATTTTTAATTTTAACTGTCTTTTTTTCAATCTAAGCGATAAAAAGAGGATTGAAAAATGTTTGTGTGGACATAAATATTGTGTCAACACAAATATTTCAAGTGCTGTGATGGACCTAGCATTATGATCTGAGGATCACAGGTTCAAATCCTGGGCCATGCTGTTTGCTACTGGCAGCCAGAGTCAGAGAGTGCAAAACTGGCCATGCTCTCCCAGGTGGGAAGAGGGCATTCTCTCCCCACATTACACCCAGAATGACGCTGGTCGGCACAGGTGTGTTAGCCATTGTATTGGAGTTGGGGACCAGACAATTTGAAGAGATAAGAGAGTGAATAGAAGATCAAGAGGTAGTCAAGAGGTAAAAACCCATTCTGAATTAAATAATCAGCAGCCTGTTTTCCTTGGTGGTTGAACTTCAATGGCAGTGAATGAGTCTCCTGTGGTGATACCAATTCCCTCTGGCATTTTGCTTGCATGCTTTTTGCTCCAGTGAGGACAGGCTGGTAGTAAGTGTATAATGTCTCAGGAGGCTTTCTGGGTCTTGCTTTGAAATCAATATGACAGTGATAAGTGATAGTGTAATCAGAGCCAGTAGGAACAGCACAGCAAACAAACCTCTATATGCCAAGATAAATCCTGTCGTCATCAGTGACTGCTTCTGGAATCGGCCTTTGGAGAAAGAAAGAGCTGAGAAACTGCAGCGCTAGCAGAGAAGATGGTGCTATTGTCCTCTCTGTGGAGCAGAAGTGCATAGCAGATTCTCTGACCTTGCACATTCATGGGGGTCTCCAGAACGCTCAGGGCTACTGAATGGGCTCATATTTCACCTCACAGGCACTGGCTGAGGACATCAATCCTCTGGGTATTGGAAAAGTGGAGCAGGAAGACAATAAAGTCGAAGACTGTTGGAAAGCGAATCTGTTAAGTTTGATTATCTGCATTCTGGGGGGAGAAAAGCACTTGCAGCATTCGCCACTTACAATCCCGGCTAAATTGCCTCTCGGGTTTCGTGTTTTGTGTACAAGGAAAGAGGAATGTAAATCTTCAGTGCACACTGTTTACTGCTTCCCTCTATTCTTCGGTGCCTGCGAATGGATGGCACTCCTACACACATTCCCATTAAACATATATTACTACTTTCATTGAATTCCCATTTTATCCAAAATATACAGAATTGTGTTTTAGGTACCTTAGCACGTAATCCATCATATTACAGCAGATGCATGTAAACATAGATATTGCAAAAAGTAACACAAATTTCTAATCTTATTATTATGAGATTGAAATCTTGTGAGCTAAATTGAAACAAAGTTCCTGATTTCTCTTGGATGCCCACAGCGAGTGGATGTATTCAATTCTATCAGCAGCTCACCTGATTTAAAACCATTAAGCACTGACTTACCAAACCAGGTTGTTGGTTGATATCTACATACAGTACTAGACATGCTTTGGAGATGATTCAGTGAACATAGTGATGTAAAACCAGTACTTTTTTCAGTCTTTATCGTATCCATTTAGTAGTCACGGTGGATCCAGAGCCTACCTGGAATCATCAGGCACATGGCATGAATACCTCCCTGAAGGGGTGATAGTCCATCACAGGGTACCACACACACACACACACACACACACACACACACACACACACACACACCCACACACACACACACACACACACACACACACACACCTACCTAGAATGGCCAATTCACCTACCATTTTTGGAATTTACTCAACCATATTTACTCAAAGTTGGGCCAATATTACATACCAGTAATACCCAGTTTTGCAAGTCAATCCTTCATTAAATTAAATCAGAACCTTAAAATCAGGTTTTATATTACCTTAGTTTTACCTAGGGAATCTGTACATTTGAGGGGATTATATGTTCATTTCTGGCATATTGTTTAATGTTGGTGGACATTAAACACCCATATGTGGGACACTCCAGAAGAAGTGGGATGCACTGTAAAAAGTACAAGATCCTTGAGGTATATTTGGAGGTTCTTCAATTTGAAACTTCTTTACATTTAAAATGCTTCAAAGAACCTTTGGGTGGGACGAAGTTTTCTTGAAGGTTCCTTGAAGTACCTTAAAAGATTGCTCCAGTTTCAAATTGAAGAGCCTCCAAAGGTTCCTCAAGCATCTTGTACTTTTCAGCGTGTGTCTGCAGTCACTGTTTGAAAAACGAATGGGAGATCTAACAAATGAAATGGAATCTGTTTATGGATAAAGTCCCATCCAATCTGCATGCTGTTTGATTACAATGACTTTGGTAACAAAAAATAGTAATTGCAAAATAGAAAAATATTTTTGTTTAAGTTGATGATTTAGCAATATAGCCTATCAAGGCTATGTGTTTGTATTGGTACAGGAATAAATTTGTATGCATTAATATCCTTTAACATAGTTAATTTTAGAGATATTTAGCTTCCTCTAACTCTCGGACGCACGCACGCACATGCACACACACACACACACACACACACACACACACACACACACACACACACACACACACACACACACACACACACAGTCCTATAACTTGGGCTTATGTAAAAACCCTCAGCCACAACATTGTAACCATAGCAAACACCAATGTATCCCCAGTGTACACTTTTTTGAAAACCAAAATATGGTCACCCTAACAAGGAGGTTACTGTAAAACCCTTCAGGTCTCAAAGTTTCATACTGAATTTTTAGGCACCTACCCCTCAAAATGTAATTTAGAACATTTACTTCCAACAAATTCACACTCACAAGTAGCAACAAAGCTCATGTGTCCATGAGTTAAAAGTCTGTTTGGGTGAGTGGGGGTGTTTGAATGTTACATCAACAGACCTTGTCCTCAACATGACCCATCAAGCCTCAGAAAGGGGATTAATAACCAAGCAGCCACCCCCTGGACACTTCCTACAAACAAAAAACCGCTAAAACCACAGTTGTCACAAGCATCTAATCAGGGCAGGACAGGACAGGGTCACACCATCTTTCTTCAGTTGTTGATTTACATGCGTGCTATTTCAAGTAGAGTAGGAAAAAACAAACCTTTGGTGTTCTGATCAGAGAGAAGGGAAAAGAAAGCGAAGAGGAGAGGATGAGAAATCTCACCGAAGGTCAGCCAGCACCTCTTGTGCCAGCTGCACGGTTAGCTCTGAAATTACTGCTGCTCTGTTGGCTGATAATGAATCAAAGCTGGCATTTATTTGCTTTATAAGCAGGCAGGCTTTATTTAAATATGTGGAAGGGCCAACATGGGCTGCCCTCGTGTCACAGCAGCTCTTAATGAACTGAGAGTAGTTGGGGGTGGGGGTACAGACAGACAGACAATTTCAAGCACTAGGCTTTTTGCTGATCTTTGATGTTTGTGTGTGTTAGTTGAGTTATATTAAATTAGACATTTACATAACATTGTGGAATTGTTATATTGTGAAGCAGGCATTGAGGACATGTTTATTTGCATCTAAGGCAAAGCTAATGGGACTTTGGTAGTGGGACCAAGCAGGGGTAGGTTTGTGATAAGGAGCTGGTGACAAGGTAAAAAGGATTTCTCTTATGACTGGTTTCAGGGATTGCCTGGTGTCAGTGTCGTCTAATAGAATGCTGCCCATCACACACCTGAGAAAAACGAAAGGCCAGAAATCATTATTCTTTATTTGACAGCCAACAGTACAGCCAGACAGGATCCTAAGACATAGACAGATTAAGAGAATAGGTTGACAGGCCTTTTAAAAGGATAATTCACCACTGTTACTTTAATACAATACAGATTGTCTTAAAACAATGTAGGAATGATTCAAATTGCAGTGCAGTGTTAGTTTCTGAGCTTCATTAATAAAATTAACAACTCCCAAGATGTATTGTGCCAGCCAGGTGCTTCAACATTCCCCAATGACACACAGGGGGAATGTTTCTGAACATTTTACCAATGAAAATGCTATATTTAATATTAAAGACCATTCTCCTGGTCATGCTATACATATCTGGACCATTTGTTCATTTGTAACATAGTAAAATATTTTCTATACAATTTAAGGGCACCAAAGGTAACCCATCTAAGGGTTAAGCAGATGCAATGCATCAAGAAATCTTTTTGCTAAAACGCTTACTGGCTAACATAATGTAATCACAGTGTGCTTCTGAAGGCAAGGCAGAGAATGTGTGTGTTCCCCATTATTGTGTTTAGAAGGATTGGCTTGGCAAAGAATCTGCTGAGACAGTAAATTTAAAGACAGCAAACTTTATCTAATGCTCACCAGGTTTGAGACCAGTCAGTTTGAACTGCAGAAAGTGCATTTCACAAATTACTGGCCCAGAAATGAACATAAGAAGGGCAATTGATCATCTGAAAAAAGCACAAACTGTAACATTAATGCCTGTCACAGTAATTACAAACATTGGCTAATTACATCACATTCACTGATTAAGCTGATCATGATTATTTATTCTGACCACAGTCCTCCACACACGTCTTTACACCTCCTTCACCACTCCATAGACACAAGGCAGGTTGGTGGCCATGGAGTCAGGCTGTTGAAGCCTACCATCTCTGTGTCTGAGCAGACCAAGCTACATATCTTTCAGTCCTCAGTTGTCAAGCTTTAGTCATCATGTGTCCACTGTCTCCTCAGCTTTCTGGTCTTGGTAGACACAAGTGAAACCTTTCTGCTGTTGTAACACCTCTACTTGACATTGTGCATTCTCTGATGCTGTTTTTCTCTCTCTCTGCAGTTGTACAGAGGGGTGATCCAAGTTGCCGTGGCCTTTCTCTCAGCTCAAACCAGTCTGGCCATTATCCGTTGACCCCTCATCAATGAGGTTTCCATCTGCAGAGCTGCTGCTCACTGGATGTTTTTTTTTTTTGTTCATCTCTATAGGCAGTGCTAAAAAAACAGCCCTTCTGGCACCAACAATCATCAATAAGATCACCCCCACTCCAATTTTGAAGTATGATGTAACCAAAGCTGTTGACCTGTAACTGCATAATATTACGTTTTGCACTGCTGTCACATGATTGGCATAACTGATGTATCCTTTCTTTGCTCCACAATATATCCATAACAAGGATAACATTCATGTAATATCACTAAAGTCATGGGTTCCATTTACATGACTACAGTTACATTACATTACTTTTAGCATGTAACATGGAGAGACTCAAGGGTATCAAAAACAGCTTATACTGCTTTCTACTCAATTGTGGAGCAATATGGCTGTGCAGATTTGATTGCCTTCAGTGACATGAGCATGAGGGAGGTCAGGATATTTTGGACGATCATGACCTCACCTCATCCCCAACTCCCCAACTCATCTCAGAAGTCCTGGTGTACCTTCATTCCAGAGAACTGAGTTCCACTGTTCCACAACTTGATGCTGGGGCAATCCATACCTCTGTAGCCCATGCCCAACAGCAATGGGTGCAATTTAAAACAAATGAATGCATTTAATATACTTCTTACAACCTGGTTCAAGCAATATGAACCTCTTGCTTTAGTAACAAAGGGAAATGTTTTTAGCCTTTCAAATTTGAAGCATGTAGTTTGTTGGCCTTGACTGTAGTTTTTCTGTGCTGCTAGGCTCCTTTTGTGTTCAAACTATACAGCAACAGACACATTTTACAGTCTGATAAACCATAGGTGGCCTTTGAGTGGGAAAGCTGGCCTGCATAGACATTTGTACAACTGTATGTTGGAGGGATCAGCAGCAGTGCATGCCATGTCAATGCAGCAAGACTGTATTATCTGTAAACCACAGCCTGATCATACCAACCCCTTCCCCCAAAAGCCTCCAGCAGGGTCAGAGGTTCCATGTGTGTCAGTCAGATGGCATCTGCTCAGTCAGGGGTCAAGCAGAGACTGCACCAGCATTGCAGCAGTTTGCTCAAGTCACACGACTCCACTCAGCAATACATTCTCCTTGTTGTGGTTAAGATATACATCCTCGTAACAGGGCTATAGAGTTACTGCAGCAGTTTTTGTCCTTGTTGCACTCAGGCTCCTCTGACTTACAGCCCAGATGCCAGTCCACAGCTACATTACTCTTAAACTAGGGCTTCAGTTAGGGCTGCAAAATATTACCGTTTTAATAGTAGTAATGTATTGATTGTGAAATAAATAATTACTGTATTACCTACTCTACTACATTTCACAAGAGATACCTATATCTCATTCTCTCTACAGGTTCGTTTAAGCCAAGCATGTCCTTCAGCCTCTACCTTCATGTAGCCCTGGTAACTGTCCTTATCTGACCTTTTAAATAAAAGTGTATCAGAAGTGTGTTATCAAAGCTCTGTCAGAAACACTCAGCAGTGTTTACTGTATTTAAAACTTAGTTTAGACAAACACATCTGCCTTGGACAGCTCTGACATATCTCAACATGCTTTGTGGGGCTCAACAGATGACATCACCAGTGACCCACCACACCATGTGGGAGACTGGAGTTTGATTCCCAGTCTGGGCAATTATGCCATGCTACACCAATAAGAGTCATTGGGCAAGACTCCTATCACTACTCTGGTCCTCCTCTGTAATTTGAGTAACCTTGTAAGTCAGTCTGGATAAGAGCATCAACATTTCAATTCACATTTCACTGGTTTTCAGGATAAACTGTATCATCATTACCCCCAGTCTCTTAAAACCAGTAAATAGCTGGTAATGGCAGTTTTGAACTTAACATGTCCAGGAGAGGAGGTCATTTTGTGTTTTGGTCATTTAAAATTAATTTGATTTTTGACTTCATCTAATGCTATAAGGGTTGGGGATTGTGGAAAATATAGCTCAGGCCAGGTTGCCACCATGTGTGAAGTTATTCAGAAGCTCTGTTTCAGTTTTGTCATGTGAATGGGGAAAACAGGGCTTTAGAAAATGCTGATGACACAGAACATACATGTTTGAATGTCAAATAGCTCTTTACTCCTGATATAGTGAACTAGTCATAAAACTACAGCATCTACACACAGATAGAACTGGATTTCAGATTTCAGATCACTGTAAACATTGCTTTTTTACAAGATGCCTTATTTTGGATTAAACCTTTGTGTTTTGCTGTCTCTTGTTTACTGTGGGCTCCTACAGGGCTACTTTGCTCATGCAACTGTTTGTCTGTGTTCGTCTTTATCTCTGTGTGGATGTAAATATGTTCATAAACAGAAGGAGGGAGTTATCTGTTTATAAAAACACATGTGTGGGGACAAGGACTAAAAGTTAGAAATGGAATGCATTGTTCTGAGGTTGACTTACTTTATTACAGGATAATGATAAGGATAATTCTCCAATACAGATGAATAAACAACGATTACATTTCTGATGTTATGCTATAGTTTGTGTGTGGCAAACTGTTGCTTTGGAAAATAAACTACGTTCTATTCGTCCTCTTATTTCACACAAGTGGATTCACAATGTATCAGTATGAGAGAATTGGTATTTGCTCTTGGGTTCCTTCTACAGGTGCAAAGTGCAATGTGTAACTTTACTGCAGTAAATACAAATCACACTTGAGAGCCCTCTCATGGACAGCTGTACATGTTTGTACATATTATTTGTTGATAAGCTGATACAGAAGCAGCATTTGCATTGAGAGAAGTGTGTGGACTGAGTAAGTGGAGTAATATTACAGGAATTTACACTAATATGTCTTTATTATTTATGACTTGATCTTATTAATATAATATTAATCTAATATAATATTAATTAGTGTGAGTGTGTTGTGTAATATAGAAAATACTGAGCTGTATGGACTCCATAGATTCAACATGTTGCTTATGAAAAAGCATTTTTTGCCATGGCAAACATAGAATTGGATGTGATGCAATATTGTGTATCCCTGGAGCCTGGTTCTGGCTCTGTCAGTCTGTCAGTTACAGTTACAGATACACTGAACTGTTGGTGCTGCAAACATTGTTTGCATTAGTAGCAGAGATTTGTAGCTTGCTTGTATAAAACTACATAATAGCTGAGCATTTGGATCTTTAATCATAAGCTTTAATAAGTGTTTCTTATTAGTCGATAATACTAATGACATGGCAATTAGAAATGTTTGAATGACAACAAACGCCTGAAGGGCACGAGTTGCCAGGAGTTAGAGGGCATCAGGGAACCACTGATGTTTAAAGGTTCACACAGATAGTAGCACCATTTGTCATTGGTTTTAAAGTCATTTGATGTAATTTGTTTTAAAGTTATTCCATACTTTAATACACATTCCAAGCTATGCTCTCTAATGCCACTGCGGAAGAGCACCAGTTGAAATACACCACAGTTGAAAATTAATTGTTTCTTGTTTGTTGGCAGAAATTACTTAAACCTATTGATAGAACATGAATGTGAATGTTGTTTAAGATTATCCTTTATAGCCACTGCACAACAGTACAAACCCATCTGTGTCAGTGAACACCAACCTGGCACAGTGATCAGCCACCTTAGTGCCCAGGGAGCAATATGTTGTAGATGTGTATGTTCTTGTAGACATGCCTACCTGTTGGTGCATCATCTAGATTGTTCTTGCTTTAATGACAGTGATGAGAAGTATGGACTAAAATTTCTGGTAAATGAGGATACAGCAGTACAATGCAATTAAGCCTTCACATTTAACCCATATATGTCAGTGACCACACACCTGGAGCAGTGGGCAGCCCAGTGTGCAGCACAGTGCCCAGGGAGCAAAGTGCTCAAAGGCACCTCAGCTGTAGAAAGAACTGTTTCTTCAATCCCTGCCAGTCTAAGGCATCAAAGCTCTAACATTTATGCCCCCAAAATGGTTTAGTACCTAATTTACTATTGAATTAATAATTCAATATTTAAACAGGCCTAAATAATTCAGCAAAATTACAGTAATTGCTCTTGACATCTAAGAATTAAAACTGATGGACCTCATGTGTCGAGTCGTCAGAAGCTGCACACAATGAAATGATTGCATTACACCAGCCCACTATCAGGCTGAATCAGTCCTCACACCTGTGTGAAGCTGTCAGGACGTGTTAATGTGGGCCCGCATTTGTCATTGATGCACCCTTTAGCTTAGGCCTAGTCTTAATTCACACTTCTGTGTCAGCCTGCCACAAAATGATGATGTGTGTATACCAGTGGTGGATCAGTGAAAAGTGTGATGATGAGTGTATCTACATTCAGGAACCCAGGAGCCAACATCTGAATATATTAATGTAATATTAAAGTACACTGTTCTGTAGATTTTCCAGGATAATCCAAAGCAAACCTACTGAATCCGAGAAGAAACTGTATCTAAACCAATGTATTTTAGGAGTGTATGTGCTTGTACAGAAACCTTCTTGTACACAGGTCATTTTTGCAGGCAGTGATGAGCCTCATGGATTCCACAAAAATGTGCAGAAGCTTCTAGTGTGTTAAATTAATCCAAATGAGAGTCAGATGAACATGAACTTCAATGGAAGGGATGAGACTCAAAAACATTTACTGTGACAAATAGGCTTAAAATTGATTTAGGTTTAAATATTTCTTAATATTGTTGCTTGTCATTTTTCAAAATTCCAAAATTGTTCTATTGATTTGTGTTTCCAGGTTTAAATAAAAAACTAATCCCAGATTTTCAGTGTGGTTTCAGATTTTAGACAGTATGTGAAGGAGCCAAATGTATGATAAAAATGTGTACAGTGTACCATATGGTAATAACAAGGTAATAACAACAGCATTGTGGTTACAGAAGTTTGAATAACAACAAAAGCCTGAAAGACACAAGTTGCCAGGAATTAGAGGACATCAGACAAAGACAAGAACCACTGATGCCTAAAGGCTCACAGAGATTACAGCACCTAAGTCAGAGTTTGTTCCAAAGTCATTTCAATCTTAAATACACACTGCAAGCTAAGCTCTGTAAGGGCACTGCAAAAGAGCTTAAAATGATAAAGGAACTGAGTGTTTTTTGAGTTATCTCAACTTCTTCTTCCCCTCATTTTTCAGTTTTGTTATTCAGTTTTGCCAAATGAAATTCCTTTGACAAGCAGGCAATTAGACAGTTGGCACTATAGATGTAAAGTCATGTCCGAGAAAGTTGTGAAAGCCGTATGGTTCTATGTAGTGTAATCTTACAGCTTGATTGACACAGTGGTCTATCTGTCTGCTCAACAAGTATGAAGAAATTATTAATTCAAATCCAAGAAAGGACTGGGTGCTCCATTGCCATTGTCAAAAGGTTTTTAGTTCAAGCTTTCCATGTGACAGGGGAAGTCCTTGCTTGCAAATGGGTATACTAAATAGTAAATAAATTTGGACACAGATTAAACACTTTATAATATATTTAAGCAACATTCTGAATCTCAACTTAATACAGTACATACTGTTAACCAATCTAAGATGTTAAGATGTAGAACTAAAATGTGTTTTAATTTGTGGACCCCTAGTATTTATAAGACACCGTCAGACATGTTGTTGTAATTTTATTGTCAAGAAGAAGTCCTTGGCTACTTAAATAGGTCTTTATTAAGATGTAAATATGATCAGAATTCAGATAGTTGACCATGTTTTGATCAACAATTTACTTCAAGCCAACAGTTTTTAGCATTTCTGTTGTACGACTATAGAAATAGTTCACATCATGTGTTTTTGAACTGAAAATGCAATGATTGTGATGATGAGTTAACTATAATACTTAGACTGGCAAGAGTATTTTCAAAGAAGTAATACTTGATAGTGGTCCACATCATTTTTTATGTATTTATCAATATTATCCCTTTCTGAGAACTTTTCTTCTGAAATTTAAACACCATTTAAACAAAGATCCCCAACAAATAGTGGATTATTATCATTATCCCTACTTAATGATGATGATAATAATAATAATAATAATAATAATAATTATTATTATTATTATTATTATTATTATTATACAACCAAGGTGAGGTGAATCTCAAATAAAGCTTCTGTCTAGATCCATCATGCAGTGCCATTAGTAAACTTGCAGTGTGTATTTAAGATTGGAATGAATGCTGACTTAGGCACTAAAATCTCTGTGAGCCATTAAACATCAGTGCTTCTTGACTTTGTCTGATGTCCTCTAAATTCTGGCATCCTCCTATACTTACTTATCACTTAACCTGTTCCAGCTCCATTAACCTTCTCTCAAACAAATAAACATGTATGAAATGGCTATGTATACTTTTTGCCAATGACCTTGCCAAATACTGTTACTGTCAGACACTGACTAAATGCATCCTATTGTAGTGTGTGGATTAGATTGCTGACCACGTTTTCTGGCAAAAAAAAAAAAAAAGTTAAACTTGGCAGCGAAAAAATATTAAATTGCTTTGGCATTTGTAATTATGTATATATTGTCCAGCCAACCAGTGCTTCTGATCTAGGGCATGCAGAGCTTAACCATCCTCTGTGAATACCTCTGTCATCCATATTCACCTCATTGCTAAGTCATATTCTTAGCGGCTTGTAAAATGTGCTGTTCCTATTGCTTCCCCCCTAAATCCCCCACCCAGAAGTGCCATCTGCCTCAGGGCCACAGCCAAACACTGGGCAACTGAAAATCGGCTTAGCCAAAGATCAGACCTGGCACCCCGCCAGGCCCAATTCACCGCAATTAAACTGTGGGGACAGCCTGCTAATTCAGCGGGGCGCATGTAGCGTCTGTTTTGCCGCAGAGAAAGCCATAAACTCCGGCCTCGTTTGCAGCTCTGCGGCTGTCCCAAGACCGCCACCATGGACTTACTAGGCCTCTCCATGTAGATAATGGACCATATCCCAAACACAAAACCAATGTGTGGATACAAATTGCAACACACAATTGATAACGAGCTCTCTTTTTATCTGCCCACAGTGCCTTGCCCAGAGCCATGTAGTCTGAGGGCTAATTGATTTCTAATGGCATTCTGTCACATATGTTTTGACCTCCTCTGTGTTGTAATATAATTGAGTACAGTGTTTGTAATGTGTACTGATCTCTGGAGCTGTGGGTGACTCTTCAAAGCAAAAGAAGATTTTAATAAAGTAAATTGTTGTTCACTCCAGGCCTTCTTGAGCTTGGAAAGGAGAGAAATGTGGGCCAAGAACTTTTTTTTTCCCGCGTTTGCATGTGTTGTTGGCAGAGATTGAAAGCTTTTACCTAATTAGCCCATATGCTGTGTGACTGATTAAAATTACACTGTATGATTTTCTGATTTATGGATGAGCTTTATGCAACAAACTCAGATGCATCACAGAAGGATTTATGTCTGCTTACTGGTTTTAGCAACGACAATATATATTTATATGAGTCACTTATATAAGTTTCAAAGGGTAAGGGATATCCAAAGGGATGGGGAGACAGCAAACATGAATCTAGTAACACTGAGATAAATATCTGATCGACACAATGCTTTATCATTCTATTCATGCTTTTATAGGCTCGGTAATACTGAGATACATAACAGATAATCAGTGATTTATCAGTCTACTCATGCTTTAGTAGAGTTCTGTAACACTGATGCAAATAAATGATCAACACAATGACTTATCATTTCAACCTAAAAATTATTAGAGCTCAGAAACACTGTTAATGGTGTTTCATTTTAATATAGTATGTTCTTTATTTAAGTTGGAAAGTATTTTAAAAATATTCTCCAGGCAATGAAAACAGTACATTCTGAACACTGTATTTTAAAAATCTAATGCAAACTGAATAACATTATTATGCCAAAATCACATTTTTAAGTTGAACCAGCAATGTTTTAATGAAAATATTTGTACAAAGCAATTTTTATATATAAAAATATGACATTATCTACAGTGTCCTGCTTGTCTTCCTTTGTTAACAGTCACAAATAAAAGTGTCCAACAGGTTTCTCATTACAACCAAGTTTCATTCAGAGCTCCAGTGGAGTCCTCAGCACACCACTGAGTAGTTTTAATTAGAAACAAGCCCTCATTGTGTTCCTCATAGACGTCGCCTCATTGTCAGTCCCAAAACTGTTTGTTAAGGGCTATGAGTCAGGCTCTGCAGGGACCGTGGTTTCCAACGTGCCAACACAACAAGCTGTGACAGAAGACAGAACAATGAAGTGAACAGCCTTTTGATTTGCCTTTCTTTCCCTTAAAATATTTCTTCAAAGTATTTTTTCTACTTTTTTCGCATGCAGAGAGTAGAAGAGGGACAAATCTACAATAGTGTGTGGGCAAAGCTGCCAGTAAGACAGAAGGGTTTTGGGCAATGAAAGGTTATTTAACAGCAACAGGTCAAAAAGCAGCTGGGGTTCTTGGCCTGTGTGCCAAGCACAGCAACTGAAAAGCAAAAATACACAACATCACAAGATCCTAATCTCTTCCATTCTGTACTGCAGATTTCATCCTTTCACAGGAGGCCTTGGCCTTTTGGACCAACACAATCCTCTAGAATATGTTTTCATACCCCTAGAGACCAAATAATAGTGGACTTTCGGTGGTGCAATCAGCCGTTACAGATTAGAACAGCAACGTGTCTTTCTCTGAAGTGTCCACATTCTTGGCTAGCCCAGATAGCGAGGAAAAAAATGCACCTTGCATTTGTGTTAGTAAAGACTCCACTTGTTCATGTAAACATGTCTCATTTACTGACATAATTTTTCCCTAAAGAGTACACTCACACTCAGTCTCTTGCTCTCTCAGGAAGTTTAAGTAATGTTTGTGTGGGGCTAATAATTAGCATTTGGAGGCGGGGCTTACTGAGGAATGGGCAGGGTAGAAAGCAGCCAATCAAAATAGAATTTCTATTTCAGGTGTGGCTAAGGAGACCATTGGGAGCATTTACATTCAAAAGATTTCTGCTCACTGCTGTGTACAAATGGCAAGAATCCTTACAATTTTATCAATTGAGGTGGAGTTACTAATGCATGGTGAGATGGTGCACTAGCTAGGTTTGGCAACTTTTGTTTTGGCATTTGTTGGACAAATAACTTGTTTTACCTGAATACTACAAAGAAATACAGAAAGTATTTACTGACAAAAAAACAAACAAACAAACAAACAAACAAAAAAAACACATTTGTCAAAATGGATACTTTTGCTCCTGGGCTCCCCCTGCAGGTGGGAAGTATAGTTATCCTTGATTCCACTGCAATACAAATTGTGCGATAAAGGTACACACGTTTTGTAGAATTCAGTGAGTGTTTTCTCACAGTTAACTCTTCAGTAAAACCAAAAAACTTTTGGGTGTTCTTTCTCTGCCCTGGCTCTGTAAATGAGAAGTAAAGGAAGTGTCTCTGGCTGACTTTTCCAGCAATTCTTAGCTTAAAGAATAGCTAACAGTTAAAATAGTGTACGTTTTGTGGAGAGACCTGCGACTGCAGAGAAGTATAAAAAGGCATGATTGGTGTAGCGCAAGCGATAACACCACTCGTGAGCCACCACACCATGTGGGTGACTGGGGTTAAATTCCTAGTCTGGGCAACTATTCTGTGCTACACCAATAAGAGTCCTTGGGCAAGGCTGTTACACGCACAGTTTTTATCTTTAAATAATCATTCTTAAGTATAATTTAAAGCAATATTATGTGAGAATGGGTATTTCTTTCTCCATTACAGACAGCCACCACTTGTGCACCACAAATGCATTACTGGCCAAGCTGACACATGGAGATCCAGAAGAGTAACTAAGTGAAAAAAGCATGCAGGACGTTACATGACTATGACAAGTTGTGTAGCGTTTTGCAGTTTTCTTGAATATTTTCCTGACTACTTACATAGTGCAGTTAGTGGCATGCCAAGCCTGGATTAGTAATGATAAAAATGTAATTTGTATTATTACAGGTCAGTGATGCATCAATATGGTTTTGAAGCTAATATTTTAAAGTAAAAATGCTACATAATGTTTTAATGTTTTAAAAATGCTTTAATTGTAGCAAACTGTAGTGAGTTGGAGCAAGTTTGTGTTTCAAATAATATTGGGCAATTTTATTGGTCTGCTCATCATGCACAGAACATTTATAATCTAGTGACAAATACAAGAGACTTTGGGTTTTGAGGTCCTGACGTGTTCTATATGTGTTCCATATGCCTATAATGTCCATTGGAATGCTGCATGTTAATGCATGCCAACATCCCAGATAGCTGTGGCCACCCACCATCACCCTTTTGAACAGAGGGAGAATTCACACTCAGAGGTGTCATTTGTTTTCCTACCCCCGAACCTATCTCACTCCATCTATGCTTTGGCCAACACTGGTCAGGACATGACCTCAACATGCTAAGCTGATATGTCTGGATGAAAAATAAACTGTTCATCCTGTTAAAAAAAAAAGTAGGCCTCAGATTGTGTCAGCTTATATTTCTATTATAAAAGTTTTATTTGTTATAGCATTTTCAAATATCTGCAGCTAGTTATTTTTACGTATACATATATTTACGTTTTGTTCTAATTTAATTTAATCTATGCTGAATCCAGGTAAAACAAGTGATTGACAACTTGATTGATGATGAAATAGGGGGTCTTTCCCCTCTAATACTCTAATGATGACTATTATTGGTCATTGTATCAACATTTCAAGCAGAAAAGTATCTGAGTGGTTGCTTTATACCATGCCCCTTCCTGACACACTGTGTGTCCCTTCAAACACTTGTTCTTGATAACCTGTGTTTTTCAAATGTGCCAACTGGGAGGAGATTTGCTGATATTGAGAGTTGATGTACTCTCTTCTCCTGGAATGAGAATCGTCTTTGTTAATTATAGTAACTCATTTTTTTAAAGAATACATCTAACCCAGGATAAGCAGGTTTCCCACCCACTCAGCACATTTGAAAAGGGCTTGTTAGGGAGTTTAGAACGATCATGTGGAACTTAGAGAGGAAGGGTATAAAGCAGCTAGTCGGAGGCAGTCATATTGCATTAGTTCTTCTCTACTTCATCATTACTTGAGGTGGAGTTGAAGATCAAGCTTGACTTGAATATTACAATTTTCTATTTTTTGTAATGGAACAAATCACCACCCACCTCATCCTTAGCTCCCCAACTCATCCTAAAAGTATTGGGAGGAGCACCATCATTCCGGGGAACACAGTTCCACTGGTCAGTGCTGGGGGACTTTATAGCCCTCTAGCCCACACCTGGCATTATGCATGGTACCAAAAAGTTAATGTTGTTCTGCTCCAGAGAGTCCTATTCTATTGGTAGCACTTCTCTAGATAAGGCACTAGATAAGCTGTTTGTGCATTTGTCAGCAATGCTTGCATTCAACTACTTTCAAAGGTGTGTCCACAAACATATGTGTGTAATGGACAACTAATCTCTACCCGCCTGTGGCTGAGTGCAACGCTGTGTGGGGGATTCTGTTTTGTGGGTGCGCACAGTGACAGAAGTGTAGGGATGAGAGTCATGATCTCGATGGCCAAGGCCCTGGGGCTCTCAGCATGACTAAGATCTGTTAACAGTTCTCTTCAATTGAGGAGGAGATGACAGATATGAGCGCTCTTCCTGCTATACAATCCAGTCTAATAACATCATCTGTCTGTTCCTCATATTTTTACTCTTTCTCTTTTGAAAGCAGATGCTCCAGCACATTTGATTGTCCCAATCCGATCTGTCTCATAGAAGCAGGACATCTAAGCATTCTCAGGTGCTAATGTACTCTAATCCCTGACGTAGGCTTGACTGGCTATACATCGCCTGGCATATGTGACAGTTCATCAGAGGTGTTTGTTGAAGGTGGGAAATTAAACCCCCTCAGTATCACTACGTGGTGGTCTGGAAAAAATGTTGCTTTGTTAGAAGGAAAAAGAAAAAAGCTGCTTAGATCTTCTGAGCTAAAAGGAAAGGCTAGGTATTAATGAGGCTCAGTGGGTGGATGCTAGAGTCGTGAGCTGCCTGTTGAGGTCAAACATAAAGAGATTTATTTCTGAACACATCATGATTTTACACTGTTAAAATTTTCAAAAACATAAAAAATATAAAGCACATAAATAAAGTTGAATTTTACTATATTCATGAAAATGCTTTAATGGGTTTTGCAACTAGAACCTGCATATAAACCTCTATATAAAATTATATAGAGCATACAAAATATACAAATATAAACCGCATATAAAATTTCTGTATATTCTTTTTCTCTTTCTTTTTGTCTTTGTCTTTCTGTCTTTTCTATTTCTTTCTTAAATTTCTTTTCTGTCTTTTTTCTGTTCTTTCACATTTATTTCTGTTTTTTTTTCTTTCATTCTTTTGTTCTTTCAAATCACTCTGTCTGTCTTTCCTTTCTCGTTTCTTCATTCTTTGCTATTTTTTTCTTTCTTTGTTTTGTTCTTTCATACTTATTTTCTAAAAAAAATTGTCCCATTGGAACTATAAGGTTCTGTCTGCATTCTGAGTATTTTCATGATATTGAGACTTAAAGTCTTTGTAGTGTCTCTGACATATATGGAGATAGAAACTTTCTGTTTTCTAGATAGAGTTTCAGATTTATTAAACATAATGTTGATGTTATTTGTCACAAAATAAGAACATGTAAATAACTCAATATAGAATCAGGTCAGATAGGACCTTACAGATCCAAGGGGATGATATGATAAACATTAACCTATTGGCACTGTGCCTAATGCCAGGTATGGAGAGGTAAAAGTCT
Source organism: Acestrorhynchus altus (assembly GCA_034509495.1). Taxonomy (NCBI): domain Eukaryota; kingdom Metazoa; phylum Chordata; class Actinopteri; order Characiformes; family Acestrorhynchidae; genus Acestrorhynchus; species Acestrorhynchus altus. Next base: position 17,661,440 of record CM067517.1, on the reverse strand, counting down.
CTGTGTTCTCTGAAATGATGGTGCTCATCATTTCATCAGGTGAGTGGTTATCATCCAACATGCTGATAACAGTATACTGTGTGACGCCATGATAGTCTGGCACCACAGCAGTCGTGCATTGCAATCAAATGATTCCTTCTAGAAGCAACTATTTGTGGCTGATGATAAAATTATAAATGATAAAACTATGTGAGAGCTCATATCTCATGGGGTAACAAAAACCTGTGCATACTGCTCATTTCCATTTTTACTGTAAGCTAATCCAAAATACAAGTAATACATTAATCTTGCTTAAAACATTAAAAAAAAAACTTTACATTTATGCATTTTTGGTTGCACAATAATGTGGCTAGCATGCCACTGTGTTCTATTTTACATTCCAGTTTACAGAGCACGGACACACCCACATTCCAAGTTGACATCTGCAGGGAGCATAGGTTCAAATCTGTATGTGATCGACATTATGACATGATAGAAGATGGGACACTCTGTCTGACAAGCAAAATCACCATACCTAAATTCCAGTAGTTAAACACTGAAACATACAACCCAAAACAGTAGCTGAATTGTGCATCCACTAAGTGGAAAAGTGGAATAACATCCAGAACTAAAGATCTAAACTAGAATGGATTGATGCTGTCATTACAGTCATTATGGCAAGAAGAACAAAGCTTGGATGTGTTCAATTCCATCAGCAGTGCACCTGATTTAACATCACTAACCACTGATTTACCAAACCAGGTGTTGGATGAGTACAATAATACTACAAGACTCCGATGACGAGCACTTTGGGGGTGTTTTAATAAACAAAGAGATGGAAAACCACAGCTTTCTGTAGGAATATTATTTGTGTTTATTCTAATATTAGTGTTTTACTTCTCATTTACACAGGGTGCCTACAAATTTTGCACAGTATAAAAATGAACAAAGTACATAATTGACCATGGGGTGCCCAAATGACTATGAGATGACCAAAGGTAAGTTGACCATTATATACATCTAGCAGACCCTATTAGATGCAAGATTTTTATTGGCATATGCTCGGTAAACAGGCAGATACACTGTACAATGAAATTCTTACTTTGCCAGTTTTTCTCAACACCCAAGCCGTTAAGATATGAAACATTAAACATAAGTACATAAAATATACACAAAAAGCACAAAAGTTACTACTATATACATAATTACACTAGAGTCAAACCTGAAAAGGATACATAAATAAGTATACACTATATACATGAGAGGTAGACATAAATAGAATGTTAAGTAAGGAATAATATTGTTGTGCACTATGGCAGTGCAACTACATGTGCAGTATTGTGCAAAGAGTATTATCAATTTCATGAAGTGCACTGTACATTATTGCAACAGTGGAGCAGCAATAAAGTTGTAATATGTGGTTCTAATAGTGAATGTATAGTGAGTGTTATGTGTGTACATGCTGGCTGGAGTTCAGAGCTATGATGTATGCATGTGTGTGTAAAGCAGGATTCTCAAAGAGTTTGTATAGAATATCTACTCAACTGTGTGTTTTTGAGAGCTGAATTCTGTAATGACTTACAAATTCCACAAAGGACTATTGTGTTTTGAAGCTTTATAATGAATGCACTCATAATAAAGGTGATCTGTATATTAATGAAACATTCAACAGAGGTACACTGTAACTATACATCACTCAATTATGTTCACCATGGATTTGTGCTTTTCTGATAAGTATCAAATACCAGTATGCATACTAATTACTAATGATAGTATTTGAAATGTTTTTGAAATTTGAAATAGATTTGAAATGTTTTTGTTGTTGTTTTCTTCTTTTAAATCTTAATTTGACTTAAGTAATAATTTAATTGATATAATATTTCACTATTTAATTCACTGTGGTTTCCCTGTTCAGAAAATAGCCTTGCTTGCAGGTCTTGCTGGTTGACAAAGTGAGCTCTTGACCAGTATCAGGTTTTTGTTTTTGAGTTCAATAGTTTAGCTGGTCTATAAGCATTATCAGATGACCAGGTTAAACAATCAGTATAACCATACTTAATCATGCTGGATGACCTGTATGACCAAGGTTGTTGACCAGCATGACTAGCAAGAATGAGCAATAAGTCACCAGGGTCAAGTGGCCATGCTGGTTGGCCAGGATGACTACTACGTCTACCCTGGTTTGCCAAGATGATAAACAAACCAATATTGATTGGCCAGGATGACCAGCATGAGCTCACCGGTTGACCAGCATGCAAAAACATGCACTATGCTGGTCAATAACTGGTTAACTGGCTAGGTTAATGGAAAGGGTATGTTTTCACCTGTATGACCAGATTTCAACCACCAAGACCAGCTTAGATCATCTGAAACCACATGCCAGCCAACGAAAACCAACAGCTGTTTTAAAGCTGAATTTTCCAGGAGGAGTTCAAGCTTCAAGAGCTTGGTGTAGAAGAACATTAGACTTTGTATTAGAGGAGGCTTTAGGTTGCATACCAAAGTTCAGACAAAATAAATCGTTCAGAAAGTAAAAAAAAAATAACTGCTTATATGGCTTCCACAGGTCTTGGCACCACTGCAGCCTAGCTCTGTTTTCATATTAAGTACTATTAGTCCTGTTAGGCCTGTCAGATCTGCCCTTTTGAGATGTCTTGGTGGGGATTTATTTACTTACTCTACATGGGTATTTTGCCAGCGAGTTACTTGAGTGTGAGAGTGCGCAGGCCTATAAGAAGAAAATCAATACTTTTTTCAAAATCACTTCCATCTACATGGGCTATAATGCGTGGAAGGACATCTGCGTTAGTTAACAGTCTATTGACCATTTAACATAGAATTGACCAGGGGTTCTCAGCCTTTTCCACCTCATGGTCCACACTTTCTATTATCAGAAAGTATAAGAGCCCACAAGAAAACAAAACTCAACTTTTAATGTAAACTTATTTGTGCATTTAATTTTTCAAAAATTAATTTCAAATTTCAAATTTCAAAAATTCTCAAAAAACATGAGAATTAGAGCTTCAACGGGAGCTTAAATTAGCATGAAAACATCTGTCCTAAATGTCCCTCAGAAAAACAAACAGTAAAGATGCTTTGCAAACATCAGATGACATATTTAGTCTGTCTCTATATGTCAATCTCCATATCAGCAATCTGTCTACTTATGCAATGACATCATAGCTGTGACATATCTGATGTCATCTGGGTTGTACTTGCAGATGATTTTGTGCTTTTTCTTGTCCCCTGTTCTTTCTTTGTTTAAGAAACTTCTATGTCTCCGGGCGCCTGCTGCTACATTGTCTCAAACTTCAATATTTAATTTGCCAAGTGTTACTTCAGCGATGTGTTATTATTTGTGATTTTGGTTACATTATTAATACTTATGTTTTTAATTTGAGCATTACAGATCTTTTAATTTTTACTTATACTAAATCATTTTCATGCACACTTTTAAGATTTAAAGTGCCATTACCGGCCCACTACGGACCACTCTCTGTGGAGAAACCCTGGAATAGACTACACTGTAAATATGGCCTTGTGTCCTATACGGATGATATAATTATGCTCCTGTTGCGATGATGTGAAGCTCATGCAATTTTCTCACATTCATTCCAGTGCCTGGGCTCTATTTCCTGTGGAAATTGAAACCTATTCTCTACAGTCTTGAGCTGCTATAATGTGAGTCTAAATATTCCACATAAATCGCCTGTTTAGTCTGCAGGACTCGATTAAACGGTTTCCTCTGTTTTTACTGCGCTGGCCCTTTAACACCAGCCGCACCGGGAGACTACCTTACTGGGAGGCGGAGCTTACCGGGCCCTTCAACGTGTGAACCAATCAGTTAGGTGGAGGCGAGGGCAGGCTGCGATGCGTCACCCAATCGGAATATTTCTCGCGACTGCTGTGCGTGGTTGCCAGATAAGGAATATCCAGGTTTCATAGGGGCGGTTTGCTGAGCGAGGTTTTGTTTTGTGTACCGCTCAGCATTGTAGTATTATTAATTTTAATGAAGATCGTCAATTCCCTTTTCCCGCTAGCCGTATAAAGGAGTCGTATCCATAGAAGAGTGAATACAGGGGAATCACTGTGAATCTGGCAACCAGGTAAATATGACGCGCGTTCTGTAATACAGTTGTGGCGAAAGCGGGGTCGAGCCGATTGCACTGTCGCATTTTCATGCGATCAGCGACGGGAATGTGCGCTCCGTTGTGTCCTGCGGCTCTGAAGTGCAGCCTGAAGAGATAATTTCCTCTCCCGGGACGGCGCTTCTGGATTCGGTGCGTTCCTCTAGTTCCTCTATTAGAAGTGGAGCAGCGGTAATGGCACGGCAGAGAGACGCTCCTCTGTATTTCCTTCACTGCTGCGGGCACAACTCTGATCTGAGCGCTCACTCTGCAGCCAGGGGCTTTAGAGACCCCCTTTACCTGCAGCCTATTTCATATTCCCCCGTCAGGCTGCTGGAGTGTATTTGGGGCCAGCAGTAACAGACTGTAACAGACAGTAACAGACTGTAACAGACAGCAATGGACAGTAATATACAGTAATAGACTGTAACTGACAGTAACAGCCTGTAACAGACAGTAACAGACTAACAGACTGTAACAGACAGCAATAGACAGTAATATACAGTAATAGACTGTAACTGACAGTAACAGACTGTAACAGACAGTAATAGACTGTAACAGACAGTAACACACTGTAATAGACAGTAACAGACAGTAATAGACTGTAACAGACAGTAATAGACTGTAACAGACAGTAACACACTGTAATAGACAGTAACAGACTGTAAAAGACAGTAATAGACTGTAACAGACAGCAATAGATTGTAACAGACAGTAATAGACTGTAACAGACAGTAATAGACTGTAACAGATAGTACCAGACTAACAGTCAGTAATAGACTGTAACAGACAGTAACAGACTGTAACAGACAGTAATAGACTGTAACAGACAGTAACACACTGTAATAGACAGTAACAGACTGTAAAAGACAGTAATAGACTGTAACAGACAGCAATAGATTGTAACAGACAGTAATAGACTGTAACAGACAGTAATAGACTGTAACAGATAGTACCAGACTAACAGTCAGTAACAGACTGTAATAGACAGTAACAGACTGTAACAGACAGTAATAGACTGTAACAGACAGCAATAGACTGTAACAGACAGTAATAGACAGTAACAGACAGTAATAGACTGTAATAGACTGTAACGGATAGTACCAGACTAACAGTCAGTAACAGACTGTAATAGACTGTAACAGACTCTAATAGACTGTAACAGAGAGTAAGAGAATGTAACAGACTATAACAGACAGTAACAGACAATATCAGATTGTAACAGACTGTTACAGACAGTAAGAGACTTGGCAGGTGCTGTCAGTTAGGGAGGAGAGTGTATGACTGAGCTACACTGTGTGTACACAATGTAAACACAGCACAATAGAAACGTGTGCTGATGTTATTATTTATTCATCCTCTTCTGAAGCTGTTGGAAACGGTTATGTAAACACGAGTGGGCTCATACAGCCTTCAGAAAGCGGGTCACTACAGCAGATTCTTTATCATTTTTTAGGTAAGCTGTATGTTAGAGGATTTGTGTATATACACATATACATGTACAGGGGCTCACGGTAGGCATAGACTTCCCTAACTCTAACAATCCTAGGCTTCATTTTGTGGGATTGTGGGAACAATTTATTTATCGGAGACAGTCGTACATGTCACACATATCACACAGATATTATTTTCAAGAGATGCTCAGCTACTCATTTGTCTCCAAGATGTAAATATTTAAAAAATGTAAATATTTCTATGAATTTTTGATCCAAACATTACTCGTGCCTACAATTATGTATTATTGGCGTATAATGGCTAAAACACTAAAATCTCTGGAATTCAGTTGAAAGTTGAGTGTTTTTATGTTAAACTTGCAAGAATTGATTAGTTATTTGTAATGATTAGATTGACAAAGATATTTATGATAATATATCCTTCAAAATTGTTGACATTCAACCAAAAAAGAAACGAAAAGAAATATTTATGTATTTTTCAGTATTATCTCTGAACTTTTATTCTGAAATTTGAACACTGCGAACAATATAAAACTGACCCTTTCTTCTCATTTTCCTCTAAAACCCAATATCTGGGTCACGTCATTAGCTCCACCCCCTCTCATTGATCAGTCAGAGTCTGCATGTAGGTTGAGCATGTACACATGGGCAGAACAGTAAACATGCACTGGAAGGTTCTTTGGCATTTAAAGCTGGATTTAATTCATTTGGAAATTTGTGAATATTAGCTGTTTTCTGACCTGGATTACTTGCTGATAATTTGCCACAGAACGATGAGCTAGATAGAGTAAGATAGGGTCTTGCAATGGACGGATAGGGTTGGATGAGTCTTTCTTACGATATCAGGTCTCTTAGTTAATTTGATCCTGAGATATGAAGCCCAGAAAATGCCAAGTAACTGCCTGCAAAGTGTGCATCTTGGGTTCTAAGGCTGTTGGAAATGGTCTGTTCCTCACCTCACTAGTTGCTGGTGGTTATGTAAGGCTCAGATCGCCTTCAGAAAGTAATTCTTTTGCATTGAATTACCTGCAAAGGTTTTTTTTTTTTTGTTAAATTAGCTGTGTTTTATATAGAGGATAAGCAGACAGTGCAGTTCAGTTTGACTTTTCCACAGATTTATGTTCAATAGACCCTACTGCCTTTGTGTCACGTTGCCATCATCCCGTGGTGGTGTGTGAAGATGATGAATGAAAGGGTCTCACCCCCACTTTGTGAGCCCACCACAGTGTTGTGGTGATGCCCGGGCTTCTTTCCTGTAGAAATGGGAATGAATCAATTTGAAGAAATTGTTGTAGAAAAGCAGCTACAACAAATTACCCCATGTTTAATTAAGCGATTGGTGGTTTATTAGTCAGGGCTTCAGCAGGAACTAATCAGGGTTGTAACAGTATTGCGGTGTACATTATTTATTGCCGTTGTATTTGGAATGTCTTTCTCATGTCAATTGAGCCACCACTTTAACTAATGGATTTTCATGGGAAAGCAGTCCAATGGAGATTTGCCCTGTTTGCTTAGAGCACTGAAACCTGGACTTTAAACCTGTAGAGAGGCACACATGTCAATATCTGCCTCTATAACATGATGCAGTGCAGAGTCTAATCAATGTTCAGTGTTTCCCACCGGCTGGAAGGAAATACTGCGGAGGAGTGTTGAACAGGAGGTGGAGGTATATATGAATATGAACTTGTTCCAAAGTCATCATGTATTTGTTTACATGGGTGCAAATAAGGCGTTATGAATATTAACCCTGTGGTGAGCAGTCGATATGTAGCAGTCGAGTTTTCAGTATTGTAATCTCTTTTCAGAACAAACGTCTCAGTTTCCACATTTTCTTATTCATTTAGAAAAACCCTAACAGTGCTATACATTTACAATGATTTATTTATTTCTTATTCTTTCAGTCTCTTATTTTACAATCTTACATTTTCTTTGTTGGGTTGCTTGTTTATTGTTTATTGTGTGTTTCTTATGCCCTTTTTTGTACTTGTTGAATGAACTAGTGGCAGTGACTTTAGTGGTGCAATAGATCTGAATTGATCCGTGATTCATATGGATCAGTGTGCACGGTTTGGCATGCATGTGAACGGCAGATTAACTGCCAACGTTTTAAGCATAGTCATGTAGAATCGAGTTTTACTGCTGAAATACTCTTTCACATCGTTTATTCAAGCAATATAGAAACAGCAAAGACGTGCAACTTATAGTTCAATGCAAGACAAGCAGAAAGTGCTTTAGTTTCGTCTGGCACTTATGTTGTGTCTGTGTCTGTTGGGGCCAATATCCATACCACACCTGACCTTGGCCATGGCTGCAGAACCTCCATGTTATATTTCAATGTGCATTCACTTTCAGTTTAACATTACCCTGAGTGGCCCTGCTAAATTTGACGTGGTACTCAGCAGAACCAACATAATTTGGTCAGTACCCTTAAAAGAACCAAGTTCGGAGCCCAAGCCTATTTATTATTCATGTGTTTATCTGCCCACATAGTAAACTCCACTGTCTGCTATGAAACTAAAATGGATGGCAAAGTAATTCTGAAAGTGTGGGAATAAACATTTGACCCACATAAAGACTTTTTACAAGTGGGACACCTCACCTCACATTGAGCAATTGTTAGGTTGTGGAAAATGCTGCAAGGACAAAGGGTGAGATGTGGCACAGACGATATAACAAAATATTTTATCATTGGAATTTGTTAATGTGGGACAAAATGGTAATTGGTTGTTGTTAAAATGGCACCTATATAAAGTGGGGGTGGGTCACCCAAGTATAACAAGGCCTATCAGCTTATTTTGGTTTGAATCCTGATCAAGACATTTTGCCCAGGACCAACCACTCATTCAATATTTTCCCATTAGGCTGAGCTGACCGGGCCGCGAGGCCGCTAGAAGGCACTGCTGATTGATATGTTTGTTTTGTTTTTCCTGCATTTCCAGCCACCATAAAACCAATGATGTGGGCTGATAATAAATGCAGGTGAGTCAGAGAGGTGGCGTGTCCCTATAGATGGGTATCTGGCCGATGTCAGTAGAAAAGCCTGAAATGTGAAACAATGTGTGATGTCAGCTTTTCAGCTGTGTGTTTCTCTGCTGGTGTTCATCTTATTAATCTAAACAAAGCTTCCATAAATTTCTGACCAGCCATTAGATGGCTGTTTCAACCCCCTTATGAAGACAGAAGGTTTGGGCACCCCTTTTTTAGGCCAAAAAGCCTCAAAAGAACAGAAGAAACAGGGCAGCACCTTCACTCAGATCAGTTTTCTCTCTCTTTCAAACCGTCTCCTCCCCCATTTTTGTAACATACAGCAGAGACCCCCTGCTTGCTGTCTAGAGCCTTACTGGAGCTCTCATTATTAAGTGTTCCATATCTGGTATCTGGCACAGATATGTTAGCAGCAGATCCTTTATGTCTAAGTTGTGAGGTGGAGTCTCCAAGGATCACATAAGTGAGGTTTGGTGCTTGTGATCCTGTTGCTGGTTGACTGGTGGTCTTCCACTGGGGCACCTGTGGTAGGTACTGACCACAGTATACCAGAACAACAATGGACAGTTACCATTATGATGACAAAATCATTCACCTGTCAGTTGTTTTAATCTGATTGGTGTAATTCCATATTTGAGATGGAGTGTCCATCCAACCATCCCATGCCAATGAAAGAACAACTTTCGGCTTCGTGAGGAGCAGTGTTTCTGAAAGAGATGTGTGTGTGTGAATGTGAAGAAACTTCAACGTCACACTCAAGCATCTCTTTCACAAACATGGTTCTTTAGGGAAGCAGAAGTGGTTCTTCTGTGGCATCACTTCAGGAACCATTTGAAGCAACCAGAATCCTTGTACCCTGCCTCCTTTTCCCCGCCCTTTTGTGGTTCTGGAGGAATGGCTGGTCCTCATGACATAACCATGAGCAGTTTTACAGAAAGATGCAACCCAAACAGCACCACATTAACTAAGTTAGCTTGCGCTGATTGTGGTCCTGAACGATGACGGAGCTACCAGGTACCAGACTATGTTTTTGCTATTTTGTTTTATCATTTCATTGGTGTTGCTCTTTCATTGTGTCAATATATTGGAAAAAAAAATTATTTCTGAAAATAGAACATAGCTGTCAGAAATGAGCACTGTTATAACACAATCCTGACATGAATGTCCATGAGTCCATGAATCACGACTGGAGATAACACCTCTGACATTGTGTGCCTGACTGTGGCTTAGTCATAAAGCATCACGCAGAGCTGTTTATGATGCTCAGCACTGCAGAGCTCAAAGTGTCTCGCTGTAATTAAGCAAAGATGCTAGCCTTCATCTGAGCCAGTGGTGTAGGCCATGTGACAACACAGTTGGTATGTTCAACTCTCCCTTTATCTTGTAGCTTTAGTTTATACAGTGTTAGGAGGTGCGCAATCTACGAGTTTCTATCAGTATATGAGGATCTGTCCTCAGTGCTCTTAGTGTATGAACACTGTGTGGGAAGCGAACTCTCAGTAGGTGTGAGTACTACCATGATTAAAATACCCTTCAGATGGAGTCTCACAGATGCAGCCTCAGTAAAGGAGCTCAGGCCTGCTTATGTCTGTTGTTCGGAAACTATAGAGTGATTATCTAATGCCTCTGACATGTTTATGTAGGGTTATGTTTTCAGTGAATTTGAGGATGAAGTGTGTCGTAACCCACAGTTCCTGAATGGCTGTCTTGTGTAAGTAAAGCTGAAATGGTCTGCGCTGAGCTCTGACAGATAAGTGCATTTACCAGGGGTATGGTTCAAGAGAATGGTGGCAAGATCAGCAGTAAGAGCATTAGTGATGGTTTCCTATGCGTCCTGTATGCTCAGAATCCATTAAGATTATACATGTCAAAATCCAGTACACATAAATGTTTGGCTTGTCTTTAAGTCATGGTACAGGGACTAGCTGTCATGTCCCATGATTTTTGTCATGTCCCATGAAGGCTAAAGAACACTGGTTCATGGGATGGAAAAACGCACGCTAATATGGAACCACCACCGGCCTACACAGTGTCTTGTTGACAAGTGGGGACTGCACAACACACAAATCCTACCATCCAATCCTACCCCAAACTGTTGGTGCAGTGACACATGTTGTCAGTTTTCTAGGGTCCAGTTAGGAACCCTACAAGCCTAGGTAAGGCACTGTGTCTGGTGTTATTTTGTTAACAGAGGCTCTCTGGTGGGTCTCCTGCTCCCATTTCCAATAGAAGCTAAAGAAAACAGCACTGACGTGAAGGGTGTGTGGGGGGGGGCTCCTGCATTCTAGCCAGATGCCACCGGCCACAATCCTGTAATTTGTGTGATGTTCTATTTCAAAAGCTGTGTGGAGCCATTACCACCCACAGTGGACAGCGCAGTGGGTGGTAATGGCTCCACACAGCTTTTGAAATAGAACATCACACGATTTACAGGTGTTGGACAGCCCCGGAGGTAATGCCACTTAATGACAGATTTACACATGACTTTTGGCTTTTTAGTGAACGCAACAACTAGGTACAGCCATCAGTTTTCTTTCTTTCAGTATTTTTTTCAAATATTTTGAGGATATCAAATCCTGAATTGAACTGTGAGGTGTGTCCTTACACATATACAAAGGAGCGACTAATGTTCTGTACAGTAGAAGATCAACAATGTGAAGAACATTTCCAGAGTAGGCCTGTATGGCATAGATGACATCTGTATTATGGTTGTATTGCTTGATATTAGGCCTACAGTAATTCTGAATTCACGTTATATTAAAACACAGTGGTGAACATGGTTATTGACAATGACCATAATAATTAAGACCGAATGAATGCCTTGACTTCTACAAATTTCTGCAGAAAAACAAATAAGGAACCATGTGAGATGGGCCAGGATCTCCTGAAAAGTTCTCCAGTCATGTTAATCTCCTCCAATGTCATTAATGCAAACAATACATTTCTCTCAGAACTTCTCCAGAAGTGAGTCCAGGATCTAACACCTTAAAGGCCTCCCACTTGGCAAAAGTCACTGTAGGACTTGAGGTCAGGGAGGAGATTGGCTGTTGTTGCTGTCTGATGTCGGAACTTAAGAGTCAGGGATACTGAATGGATTAGCACAGCCTGCTTTGAGGTTGGTTGAATTACATCTGCCATATTTCAAAACCTTGTCCTGATAATGGTACAATAAACAGCTGCAGATTTTCTTGAGCAAGGCTCTCAAAAGCACGAGCCAGCATTGGACCATGAAGACTTGGGCTTTTGATTTGGCTCACTGGTATGTTATCGTAACCCCAGCTTCTCACCCAGTGAGAGAACTTTTACCGTTTAAACCATAACTGGAGCTCTCAGCCCACTATTGACATTGCTGTTTGAAGACAAAGGGTTTAGGCACCCCTTTTTTAGGCCAGAAAGCCTCAAAAGAACTGAAGACACAGGACACCACCTCCACTCAAACAAAACAATCAGTTTCCTTCCTCTCCTTCAAAGCACCTCCTCCCCCATTTTTGTAACATACAGCAGAGACCCCCCTACTTGCTGTCTATCAAGCCTTACTGAAGCTCTCATTATTAAGTGTTAATGTGGTCTGCTTGGTCCGTGGAGGATTCCCAAACAGATCAATGGGCAATCCAATGGAGGATATCTGTAGCAGAAGTGAGGAAGCACTGCTAATTTAATACCAACACATTCTTGATTTCAGTTCCACCATGATGAAATGTGAGCCCAAACATTGCTTAACCACAGTAGTAAATCAGCTGTGAGGCCTTCTGGGATGGTTCCTCTCCAGTACTATCCAAAGCTATGTCAGTGGATGGATCTTCTCAGTGCAGAAGGATGTATAGAATGTGTTGTCTGAGGGAGTGTAGCGAAGGACTGATTGCTCGTGGCCTGCTGTTTTATAATTTGAATGTCTGCTCTGCAGAGCCTCAGTAGAACTTGACTAAATGTCCCTTTTGTACCCCACTGCTTATTGTTTATGGTAATTTAGCATACTGTTTATTGTGTCTCTTACTGTTTCTGCTCCCACTCAGCATGGATTTCCTCTACTGATCATTTGAAAAGGCCCAAGAAGTTCCCGTTATTTAGAGAACTGGCTGATGAGCTATCCCTCTGAGGGACGTCATCTGTTCAGCTAAGAACGTGCTGTGCTTGCTGGGAAATGAGTTGCTCATTGGTGGTGATGTAGCATGACTAAGGATTTTGGGATTTCAGAAACTATGCTGTTGTGTGTCAGCAATAGCCTGTGGCTGAGAAATCCCTCCATCTCAAGGCCCCTCTCCGTCAAACCCAAGGGCTTCTAAAGATAGCATGCTGTTCATGTCCAAATGTTTGTGGGTGCGCCTTGTAAGGAGTCCCTTCAACTACTTTGTAAGTCGCACTGATTGCTGACACAGATGTGCAAAGGCACACACAGCTTGTTTAGTCCTTGTAAAGAGGTATTGCCAGTAGAACTGGACTCTCTAGGACAGATAAACATGAACTCATTGCCACCATGCCTAATGCCCGACATGGACTAGAGGAATATATAGCCCCCAACATTGAGCTGTGGAACAGTGAAACTGTGTTCTCTGGAATAATTTTGGAATGTTGAGGAGTTGGGGATGAGCCGGATTAGTGATAATCCAACATCCTCCTGACCACACTAACGCTTGTCACTGAATACAATCAAATCCTCATAGCAATGTTTCAGAATGTAGTAGAACGTCTTCCCTGGACAGTATAAACAGTTACTCCAACAAAATACTTCAAAAAAAAGGATAAACCCTTTTGATACCCTTGGTTTCAGAAGAAACATTGAACGAGTAGGTGTCTCAATACTTTTGTCCATATAGTTTATCTGTGAAGACCTTCAGTGGCCTGTCCAAGGCCATCCTGTTCTCGTTTGCTGATGTCATTTGTCATTATTTCTTTGTAAGCACAGCAGACATGTTTCAGAGCCAAGCCCAATAAATGCCTTGAGATGGAATACAGTGAAACCAATGTGAGATTTGGACAACATTGCCAAATTTCTCTGGGTTCCTTTTGTTGTGTCTGTTGTCTTTGGATGGACAGCAGCAGCTGTGCTGTGTGTCTTCTCAGCTTTTTCATTACCGGCCAGAGAGAACTGGGAAGATTTCAGAAGCAGTGTGAAGAATGGACGTTTGCAACCCCCGACGGACTGCAGTCTTTCCTCCAGTGTTTGTAAAGCGGCTTCTGAAAAGGATGCAGTTTGTTTCAGCGTCTAATCGCGTTTAGCGTGGGTGTTGTCCTTGACCATATCTAACCTGAACTTCTCCTACTTCTTTGCTTTCACTGATGTCAGTCAAGCCTATATTCTCTCTCTTTCTGTTTATCTCTCTCTCTCTCTCTCTCCCTTTCTGTCAATAGCTTTTTGGCCTGTAGATCAAAAGGAAAGATCAACAACATGTAGAAGTATTGATGCGGATTTCAAACCCATACTGTTTAGATATGTCTGAGTTATTAAGCTTTGAAAAGAGGTGAAGGGTTGTGCTTCAGATTAACATGAGTATCATGTAGGAGCTCTGATTGCCTACTGTAAGTCGGCCAATAAAGGTAATGTTCCATCAAACTTTAGGCTGTTTACATTTCTAGCACAATAAAGATTCTTAAAGGTTGAGTGAGCATCACATTAAACACTCCTTCTACCAGTTCAGAGAATCTAAAGACCATGATACCTGGGTAAGCCATCATGATGGTCAAGAAATCTGCCCTTTTATCAACTTCAGAGATGATGTACTGGTAACATCTGAAACTTGTCTTATTCGTGTGTTTCAAATATCTTCACTGGGATCATGTTTAAATGCTCTGCTAACCCACTGGAACAGATATCAACGTGACACCGCACAATGCCTGTGTGTGTTATTTCTTATTGTAGTTTTGATACGATTAGATCATTCCATTTCTGTTACCCTTTGCTATCCAATCCAGCTGCTAATATTGGCCAAAACAACACTATACTCACAAATGAATTAAAGGAACTGTTGAAGAACAGTCACATTTATGCACACATGTCACCAGTGTAACGACACTGGCTTCCAGACCACAAGAGTTTTCAATGGTCAGACCTTTTCCTCTTTGTCTGTTTCTCTGCCATCTCTTCCTGTGTGTCCAATGTGTTTTCTTCCACATGCCCCATGCCCCTTTTCACCTGTGCATAAGCAAGAAATCTACCTACTTTTTGTACCATATATAGCACCAAGGCTAAGTATGAACACCAGACTTTTTTCCAGCGTGCGAACAGACCACAGAATTTTACAAAAAGTATAATGAATTAAAATTCATTGCTCCTCCTTGCTCTCCTGTTTACCACTCTTTTATTTTGCCTCATAATAAAACAAAGAGTTCAGCACATGGAACTGTTCAGGTTTACTTCTGTAGGCGTGCTCCTGACAGTCTTTCTGTGAGTTGGTTACTGTTAGCTGTTATCCCTTTTACATGTGCTTCCATGTTGTGTCATACATGTACATGTGTGACAGAACATGTAGTTGCCATTGCATTCAGGTGTGGTCGCACTGAATATTTGCATTTGCCGTTGCCTTGTGAAATGTATTTGGCTGTGAGCAGGGCCGGAAATCAACAATGTAAATAGCCCTGCATTTTGGACACAGTATCAAACACTGGCTGCTCTTCCTCCACTTTTTGCTCAGACAGAGCAAAGACAGTGTAGAGCGCATCATAGGCAGCAGCGTTCCAATGTTGGGGACGCAAATTTGCTTCCACATTTTCCTAAGTTGAACTTGGTGCTACGGTTCACAGGCGAGTTTTATTTTCCCGGATGTCTTCTATGCAGAATTTGCCGCATATTCTGATTGAAATGCATAAAATGTACCATTTGAATATAATAATATAATGTAACATAATACCTCCTAACTGTAATCGGTCTACTTTAGCTCTGTTTCGCTTCTGCTGGAATTTCTTTTGAAAGAAGTGGTTGAGATTCAATTTGTCAATTCCAGTCAGCAAACTCTCATTATTCAACCATGCCAAGATAATTACTTTTACACATTTAATATATTCAAGGCATCTTTCTCAATGGCATTTTAATAAGTCCATGCACAAATTTAAATAGAAAAAAAAAAACACACCAGATATCATCTAGCAAGCTGTCTTGTATGAACTCTGGTTCACATTTCTGGGAGCTCAGTTCTCTGGTTACTATAAATGAGTGGGCAGCAGGAAGCATGCGATTTCCAGCTCTGCCACGACCTGCTACGATTCCTTCCTTTTCCCACCTTCCAACAGTGTGCAGAAGCACCGAGTTTAGGGCAGTGCTTGCTGCACTGATCGACACTTTGGTCAGAGAATAGCACAGCAGAAAACCTCAAGACACAACCAGCATGCCTGAGCCAGCGCTGTGCGGTGGAGTTCTCATGTGTGGGGCTTTTGGAATTGAGTTAGACACTCACTCCATGCCGCTCAGCAAATGAAAGGCTTCATGCTTGTGCGTCTTGTTTCTCCTGGAGATCTCTGAACTGTTGCTGGAATGCATTCAGCGAACAAGGAGAGCAGCAGTAATGAAACATGAGTCAAATGACAGAAACCTGACCACATCAGTGTCTCCTATCAAAATGGTATCTCTTTCTCATGTATCTCTCTGCAGAATCCAATTCTGCTTATTGCTCAGTATGCTGAAGTTTGATACGCTCCCTCTTTCTCCCTCTGCTGCATTCTGGCTGTTTACTTATTTTGGTCTATAGAGGCTTTACAACATTGTTTTCTGAGATCCGTCGAATGAAATAAGCCTGAGGTAACGCTTTAATGGACTCCAACTGCAAATGCATTTTTTATAACTAATGTGTGGAGAAGATTCTCTAAATATTGCCGAAACCCTGTTAAACTTTGTAGCAAACAGCTCAGATGATTAGGATAGATTAGGTGTAGAGTAGGTGGCTTGCGCAGTATGAATGTGTTTTATGCGCCGGACAGATGAATGTTTTTTTCATGATGTGTATATATTAGGGCTGGGCGATATATTGGTTATATAGATATTGAGATATAAGGGAAGTAAGATATGGGCTGAGGCAACATTGCTTATATGTAGTTTTATAGGTTTTAAATAGCATTCTGTCTTGCAGAAACCTGTTTTTCTTCTCCTTCGCTCTGCTCCACCCCCTGCTCACAGCTCCTGCTATACTCTGCTCCCCTTTGCCCCAGTTCATGCTCTCATGTACACACTATGGAGGGGGTACAAGACTTTTCTTTAAATATATTAAAAAAGACTGAAAATGTTGTCTGGTGGTTGTCTTGGGATATGATTTTTTAACATATCTCACAGCCCTATTATATATGGGAATATATATATATATATATATATATATATATATATATATATATATATATAAAGTGCTTCAAAGGTCCTTGAGAGATGCCATAGAATAGATCTTCAGATCTGGACCATGAATCCAGTTTCCAGTTGTGGATATTGTATTCTTTGGTAGGTGTGACATGGCTTCGTTCAAACAGCAGGTGGCCCAAATCCAATTTCCTCAGTAGTTTAGTTTCTTCATCCTCTCTAAAAAAGACGTATATCTGACTTCGGATTAGTTTGAGTAGAACTGTTGTGCATCATCCCAGAGATATGTTTCATTTTTGCCAGCATCACAGGAGCTAATGAGTTCCCATGGCTGACAGCTGGACTTATCACAGAGAAAACATTCAAGCCCACTATATTTGGTCATGCCCACCTATTTGCTTTGCGTTCTTATTTTCTTTAAACTTGTATACTTTATTTTCCTTTGACTGTGCAGCCGTATCCTCCTACAGCTGCATTCAGCCATTTCTTTAGAAACACAGACCAGGTGCAGTATGTGCCTTCTAATCTTTTTAGGAGACACCTTCCCAAAAATCCTGTTCCTGAAAACTCTCCCTTCTATTGTCCATTTTACCTTTTATTCAGTGTGCATTGATCAGGAACGTCAAGTTTGATTGATATAAAATCACACTTAGAACCTCGCTGTTCAGGTACATTTCAGCCCAAATCTGTTTCGAAAATGTCAAATTCAGTGATCAGATTTGGGCCAATTTGGGAACAAACTGGATTCAGTGTCCAAATTTGAAGACCTAGGCAATAGAAGAACCATAAAGATGTTGTAATAGAGATAAGTAAAGGTTTGTGGGCAGAGTATAGACATGAAGGTGCCATATGCAGTGACCAAGCTGTTTTTTTCTCTTACAGGCCTGATGGAGCTGGGCACTCGACGAGAGCTGCACGCAGCAGATCCTGTTCTCCATTCATCCCCCACCAGGGAGTGGTGAAGAACAGGTGTCTTTCTCAACCCCTTCCCCTCCCCTCATCCAACATCACCCCGCCGCACCCCTTCTGCAACCCTCACCCAGCCTGCCCCTGCTCTTCCACTTGCCTCTGAAATGATTGGCAAGCTGAAGCAGAACCTGCTGGTGGCCTGCTTGGTCATCAGCTCGGTCACAGTGTTCTATCTGGGTAGGCATGCCATGGAGTGCCACCAGCGCATCGAGGAGCGCAGTCAGCCGCTGCTGGGCAGCCTGCACGCCACGCTCCGCACGGGCCACAACCTTAGCAGCCCCTTTGTTTACAACAAAGACATGCCCCTGATCTTCATCGGTGGTGTGCCTCGCAGTGGCACCACACTCATGCGAGCCATGCTGGATGCCCACCCGGAGGTGCGTTGCGGTGAAGAGACGCGTGTCATCCCTCGTCTCCTGGCCATGAAGCAGATGTGGAGCCGCTCTGGCAGGGAGAAGATGCGATTGGATGAGGCTGGGGTCACCGATGAGGTGCTGGACTCAGCCATGCAAGCTTTCCTTCTAGAAATCATTGTGAAGCACGGTGAGCCAGC
>CM067517.1:17018058-17038167 GCA_034509495.1 Acestrorhynchus altus | reverse complement strand
GGCAGCTGCACCGTACTGAATCATTTATTCTAGTTATCAAATTATCAATAGAACTTACTGAAATATTTACAGTAGCTACTGAATAATTTATAAAAGCTGTATGATACTATATAGTAATCATTTAAAAACATACTTGCGAAAAATAGTCACTTCTTATTTAGACAAACCTGATCTTTAGATCAAGAAGGTTTAGCACATAGGAGATTTCATCAAGCAATTTGGATGGATTTTGTGTCCATCCATCCATCCATTTTCTGAACCGCTTATTCCTGAATAGGGTCACGGGTGAGCCGGTGCCCAGCCGGCAACTCTGAGTGCAAGGGTGGGAAACAACCCTAGACAGGGCACTAATCCATCGTAGGGTGCACACACACATCTACACACTAAGGGCCACTTTAGAGTCACCAATTCACCTACCATGCATGTCTTTGGACTGTGGGGGAAACCGGAGTACCCGGAGGAAACCTACGCGAACACTGGGAGAACATGCAAACCCCACACAGAAACTTCCCAGGTCATCCCACCCGGGATCGAACCCAGGTTACTGGTTCACTGAGGCAACAGCGCTATCCACTGTGCCGCCAATTATTTTGTGTCTTATAATTAAAAAAAAGTGTTATTGAAAACATTTCAATAGAAGGTGAGGTGTCCATTTCTGATTCTGGTTTATGAAAGAGTGAGAGCTTACTGTATATATTCGCTGGCCTAAAACAGCCACACCCAGTCCAGACTTTTTCATGCTCATGTTCATGATAGAGGTCCACTGGTTGGTATCTGGGTTAAAGTACTCAGCCGTGTTCAGATCATCATTGCCATTGTTGCCTCCAAAGATGTAGACCTGGAGAAAACAGCAAGTTATAAAATCCAGAATGAAGACAAATTCTGAACACTACAATGTGCAAGACCACTGCCATAAATTCATTTCTTCGTTTTCTTCACAAAGTGATGTGGGAAATATAATATTCAACCTAATAACTGCTTAATAATAAAAGGTACAAGGTTCTTCTACATATACGTGTACAAGAACATTAAGACTTTAGCAGTTCATGGTTGTTTTTTTACTGCAGGGTTTTCTCAGGCTACTCTACACACTTGCAATGTTAAAGCTCCACAGTTTGCATTTACCTTGTTGTTGAAGGTGACAGCATTCGTGCTACTCCTTCGGTCATGCATGTGTGGTAGCATGGTCCACTGATTGGTCTTGGGGTCGTAGCTCTCTGCTGAACTCAGTCTCTGGATGCCATTGTAGCCACCCATAACATAGATGAGTCCATTCAGCACAACAACACTGACATGAGAACGGCAATCATGCATGGCCCCCACTGGGTGCCAGGTCTTTGTGACAAGATTAAACTTTTGTACACTGCTGAGACAATGAGTACCACTGAAGCCCCCAATGTGGTACAAAAATCCATCCAGGACTGCTGTGCCATGAAATGCTCTTGGGGTTCCTTCTGCCCAGTCAGTCAATAGCCAGCGATCAACCTTTGAGTCATAGACCTCAATGACATCAGTATAACTTGTGTGATTCTTTCCACCAGAGGCTACCATGATTGTGTGAGGTAACCGGGGCTGATTTAGAGGACTCAGGATACTGGTCCTAGGCACATCGTTCCCGGAGATGTAAAGCAAGATCTCAAGGACATCATTAATGATGGGCTGACACTTCACTTGGGTGCTGATTAGTGGGTTGTCCTGTATATTCTTATGGAAGTAGTCAGCATCAATCAGGCCCAGCTGCACCTAATCACAGAAAACACAGCACAAGTTCATTAGTGATAGCTAATCATGTTCACACCCCTCATTCACTTTTAGAGTTAAATATGCACAGCAGCAGTTTATGACTGCTATGGGGAACTGGGGAACCTTTCCTCCGTCCATACTCCCTACATTCTAGAATCCTCAGTGGTCAATGAAATTCAATACCAATTTGCAGTGTCTGGGTGGGGTGTAAACTTCAACTCCTTTGAATTCCATTTGAGGGAATTCAACTTTTGCTGAGCTGCTGAAGCTGAAGCTGTACCTTCGACAGTAGTGTTGCAAGGTTTCTGGACCGAAGTTCAGGGGCGTGTTTAACCCATTTCATTGCTTCAAACACGGTCTCCTCCTGCTTCACATTCAGCTTATTGTTCTCCAAAATGCTGCACACTTCCTTCAGGCTGAGTTCTTTGAAATCCTCTGCCTCATGTAGAACCTCCTCAAAATGTTCTAGAAGCGAACGCTTGTACAGGCGATAGTACTGCGTCTCATCGGTGAGCCTGAAGCAGAGACACAAGAACGTTTAATTTTGTGAACTCTCTTTTTAACTTAGTGAACGAGAGAAAAAACTAATTATTAAGAGAAAATAATATAAAATGTCTGCAGACAGAGAAACCATGAACCCACAACTGAAGATACATAAGGACATACGTGCGTGTGTGTGTGTGTGTGTGTGTGTGTGTGTGTGTGTGTGTGTGTGTGTGTGTGTGTGTGTGTGTGTGTATACAGTGGTGTGAAAATGTGTTTGCTCCCTTCCTGATTTCCTGTCTTTTGCATGTTTGTCACACTTAAGTGTTTGGGAACTTCAAACCAATTTAACTATTAGTCAAAGACAACACAAGTAAACACAAAATGCAATTTTTAAATGAAGGTGTTTATTATTAAGGGGGGAAAAATCCAAACCTTTATGGCCCTATGTGAAAAAGTGATTGCCTCCAATGCCTAATAACTGGTTGGGTCACCCTTAGTAGTAACAACTGCAACCAAGTGTTTGCGATAACTTGCAATGAGTCTTTTACAGCATTGTGGAGGAATTTTGGCCCACTCATCTTTGCAGAACTGTTGTAATTCAGTTACTTTAGGAGGGTTTTCGAGCAAGGACTGCTGTCATACCACAGCATTTCAATAGGATTCAGGTCAGGACTTTGACTAGGCCACTCCAAAGTCTTCATTTTGTTTTTCTTCAGCCATTAAGAGGTGGACTTGCTGGTGTGTTTTGGATCATTGTCCTGCTGCAGAACCCAAGTTCGTTTCAGCTTGAGGTTACAAACAGATGGTCGGACATTCTCCTTCAGGATCTTTTGGTAGACAGCAGAATTCACAGTTCCATTTATCGCAACCAATCTTCCAGGTCCTGATGTAGCAAAACAACCCCAGACCATCACACTACCACCACCATATTTTTTTCTGAAATGAAGTGTTACTTTTACACCAGATGTAATGGGACACACACCAAAGAGTTCAACTATTGTCTCATCTGTCAATAAAATGTTTTCCCAAAAGTCTTGGGGATCATCAGGATGTGTTCTGGAAAAATTGAGATGAGCTTTAATGTTCTTTTTGCTCAGCAGTGGTTTTCTTCTTGGAATTCTGCCATGCAGGCCATTTTGCCCAGTCTCTTTCTGATGGTGGAGACATGAACACTGACCTTAACTGAGGCAAGTGAGGCCTACAGTTCTTTGGAAGTTGTGGGGTCTTTTTTGACCTCTTGGATGAGTCGTCGCTGTGTTCTTGCTGTAATTTTGGCCGGGTGGCCACGCATGGGAAGGTTCATCACTGTTCCATGTCTTCGCCATTTGTGGATAATGGCTCTCACTTGTTCACTGGAATCCCAGAGCTTTGGAAATTGGTTAATAACCCTGGATCTCGCCATGATGTGTAGCTTTTAAGGATGTTTTGGTGGACTTCACTGTCTTAAGTGATGTCTTGATTGAGAACATGTGTTGCAATAATCAAGCCTGGGTGTGGCTAGAGACAATGTACTCAGATATGATAAACTACAGTTACAGTACATTTTAACAAGGGGGCAATTGCACTTTTTCACATAGGGCCACGAAGGACTGGATATTTTTTCCCCTTAATAATAAACACCTTCATTGAAAAAATGCATTTTGTGTTTACTTGTGTTGTCTTTGTCTAATAGTTAAATTGGTTTAATATTCCGAAACACTTAAGTGTGACAAACATGCAAAAAGACAGGAAATCAGGAAGGGGCAAACACTTTTTCACACCACTGTATATGAATTATTCAGGATCTATTATGAATAATTCACTATCCAATATGAATTATTCAACACTCTTCTTCTTCTTCTTCTTCTTCTTCTTCTTCTTCTTTCGGCTGCTCCCCGTAGGGGTCGCCACAGCGGATCATCATATTTATGATTTGGCACAAGTTTTACGCCGGATGCCCTTCCTTATGCTACCCTCACTATTTATCCGGTCTTGGCACCAGAAGTGTACAAACTACACCCGTAATGGCTGGTTCAAGATATAAAACTGCACATATCATAAATGCACAACTCAAAGTAAATGACATACATCTAATGATGGGTTGTTTTAGTGTACAATTCTAAGTGGTCCTTGTCTTGTATGATAAACAATCCAATGTAAATAATAAGGCTATATAGGTAAACTTGTCTGCCAAGCTATGTGAGTATCAGTATCAGAGAAGTCCAGCCCTGGTGGACAGAGCAGTAAGCGACTATTATGAAAATAGTTGCTTACTGCTCTGTACACCAGGGCTGGACTTCTCAGACAAAAGCACCTTATACTGGGACAGTCCAACATGCTGCAGAGAAATTGCAGCATGTTATTGAAATTCAGTATCCACTATCCAGGAAATCAGGAAGGGAGCAAACACCTTTTCACATGACAATATATATAGATATATATACTTACTGCAAGACAAGCTCCATTATGTCCGGAGTCACAGTTGGGATGTTGAGCTCAGTCTTTTCAGAGCTTCCCAAGGTGAAATATTCACTGCGTGCACTAAGAATGACCTTTGATTTCAACCTCACCCACTTTGAGCTGTCTGTCCCGTAAGATGTCAATTTTGCTCCTCTCCAGATTCTCTTATGTTTGAGTCTGGTGGAAGAATATGGAAATTTTAGAATGCTTACATCACAACAGAACCTAATGAAGTAATGCTTTTCTATGATGTCATAGTGTTCTATGATGTCACTCTTGTGAAGAGAATGATGTTAAGTTGCAACATTTTAACCTGGTTGATGTTGAACTTAAACAAACAGAACTGAAGACCTCTACATGTACCTTTGATCCAATTTCCAATGTCCATTCAGTATCAGAAGACATCCTGGCCATAGTAAATTACTCCCTACAGCTTGGTGTCTACTCCTGATTTTAAAACAACTTTAGTGAAGCCTCTCTTAACAAAAGACCATTTGGATATTTTAACACCCAGCCGTTTCATACCTTCCATTTTAAGTACAGTTTCTAATCAGTTTAGTAATTTTTGAAACTCAAGCACAAAACTAGAGATGTTCCAGTTAGGCTTTAGGACAAATCATAGCACAGAGAAAAAAAAAATTTGTCCATGTGTTTAATCAGAATTCTGTTACACAAGTTCTGCCTCAAACCAGGAGAGCTCAGATTACACCCAGCCCTGACACCTGTCTCCACCCACTCCATCTTGCCTTCACCCTCTTCTTCACCTCTTTTCTGCACTGTCCATTGCTCTGGATGGTTGACCCAAGATATCAAGGTCAAGGTCAAGGTCAAGGCTTTTTTATTGTCATTACAACCGAGTACAGCTACACAGTGCAATGAAATTGCTTTCCTCCGGAACCAAGGTGCAACATGGAGCAGCAATACAATAAGACGACATAAAGTGCAAACACTACAATAAATACAATAAATACAGTAAACAAGAGACGGTTTAACAGACAGGACAGGACAGTATAATACCGAGTGGTACAATGAAGTGAAATGAGTGGTGGGAATAAGGTGCAAGAGATATGTAACATACTGTAACATATAGATGTGCATGATAACAGCAGTTACTGAGGTAGAAGTTATAGTTCTTAGTGAGCAGCAAATATTGCTGATAAGGATGGCGTCATCCACCTTTACGACCTCTACTCCTTGCATGTTCACCTTTCCACCCGCCTCCCTCTCATTCCTCCCTCTCATTCTCATTCACAGGTTTCCCTCTCATGCAAACCTCCATCTCTCCAGATTCTCTTACACCTGCTCTCTACTCTCACCCCAGATTATTATACAGTGAGTGAAATAAGTATTAAACACGTTACCATTTTTCTCAGCAAATATATTTCTAGAGGTGCTATTGACATGAAATTTTCACCAGATGTTGGTAACAACCCAAGTAATCAATACCTACAGGAATCAAACCATATATGTCCAGAAATTAAGTTATGTGTAATAAAGTGGAATGGCAAAGGCAAATAGTATTGAACACGTGAAGAAAGGGAAGTGCAAAAAGGCATGCAAAGCCAAGACACCAGCTGAACTCTCTCAGTAATTAGAAAGCAATCCTTGTCAGTGCCTATTAATATCAGCTGGTTTGGTCCAAAATGAAGACCTGGTATCACACAAGAAATCTCATGATGGGTAAAAGTTTAAAATTTGCTGCACAACATTTAGACAAGCCTGTGAAATACTGAGAGAATATAGTCTGGTCATATGAGACCAAAATTGAACTTCGGATGCCATAATACACATCATCATGTTTGGAGGTCAAATGGCACTGCACATCACCCCAAAAACACCATACCAACAGTGGAGATTGGAGGTGGGAACATCATGACGTGGGGCTGTTTTTCAGCATATGGTACTGGCAAACTTCAAATAATTGAAGGAGGGATGAATGGAAAAATGTACAGAGACATTCTGGATAAACATTTGCTGCCATCTACCAGGATAATGAAGATGAATCGTTAATGGACATTTCAGCAAGACAATGACCCCAAACACACAGCCAAGGAAAGTCTCAATTGGTTTCAGAGAAAGAAAATAAAGCTGCTAGAATGGCCCAGCCAATCATCTGACTTGAATCCAATAGAAAATCTATGGAACGAACTAAAGATCATAGAAGATGCCCATGAAACCTTCAAGATTTGAAGACTGTTTGTGTGGAAGAATGGGCCAAAATCACACTTGAGAAATGCATGCGACTAGTTTCTCCATACAGGAGGCGTCTTGAAGCTGTCACTGCCAAAAAGGTTTTTGTACAAAGTATTAAATAAATTTCAGTAAACGTGTTCAATACTTATTCCCTGTGCCATTCCACATTATTACATATAACTATGGTTTGATTTCTTTGTATGTATGGATTACTTGGGTTGTTACCGACATCTGGTGAAAATTTCATGTCAATAGCACCTCTAAAAATATATTTACTGAAAGAAACGGTGACGTGTTCAATACTTATTTCACCTGCTGTATCATCTGCAAACATCATGGTCCATGAAACAAGAAGGGGCTCGAAGCTGATCCCTGATGTACCCCTACCTTCACCTTGAAACCATTTGTCACTCCAACTGCACACCTCACCGCTGTCTCACTATCCACATACATGTCCTGCACCATCCTGACATACCTTTCAGCCACTCCTGACTTCCTCATTCAGTAGTAGTATAGGTGGGCACAAGGCTGGAGAGCGGTGTCCAGAAGTGTGCGGAAGCACTCCTTCAGGACCTTGCTGCAGCGAACATGTCGCTGGGTCTCGAGGCAGTTGGTGGAGGTGAAGTCTGGCTGTGGAGAAGGTGGAGACCTCGTCTTTCCCCAGCCGCGCCAGAGCCAGGGTAGAGGTCCAGCCTGGTCCTCAGCTGGTGCACCTCCGCCTGCCTCACCAGCAGCAGCTGGTCAGCTGTCCAGCTCAGCCGGCTCCACACAGAGCGTCAGCAAATTCTCTCCTCCAGGGTCAGCATGGAGACAAACAGAGACAGACAGTGGTTAAAGAGAGAACAGCAGTTAATATTGTGAATGATTATGAAAGATATGGAAATAGAGCAGGATTTCAAAAATTGAGGCTCATATTAAAGCAGATTGTAGTTAATTAGAGAATTAGAAGAACCAGCAGGAGCTAACAAGTAGGTATGGCATGCCAAACTGGAAGTGATGTGATGCACATTTCACTTTAATATACTTTTATTTAAATAATTTTACTTTATTGTACTTTGATTAAAATGATTTTATGTTTTGGTACTTTTATTTAAATAATTTTATGTTATTGTACTTTAAATAATTTTACTTTATTGTACTTTTATTTAAATACTTTATTGTACTATTTAAATAATTCTATGTTATTGTACTTTAATTTAAATAACTTTACTTTATTGTACTTTTATTTAAATAATTTTATATTGTACTTTTATTTAAATAATTTTATGTTATTGTACTTTAATTTCAATATTTTTCTTTATTGTACTTTTAAACAACTTTACTTTATTGTACTTTTATTTAAATATTTTAACTTTATTGTACTTTTATTTAAATAATTTAACTTCTTGTACTTTTTTTCTTTATTGCACTTTTATTTAAAGTATTTTACTTTATTGTACTTTTATTTAAATGATTTTACTTTACTGCACTTTTATTTAAATAATTGTACTTTATGGCACTTTTATTTAAATAATTGTACTTTATGGCACTTTTATTTAAATAATTTTACTTTATTGTACTTTTAATTAAACAATTTTACTTTATTGCACTTTTATTTAAAGTTTTACCTTATTGCACTTTTATTTAAATATTTTTACTTTATAGTACTTTTATTTCAATAATTTTACTTTATTGTACTTTTAGTAAAAAAAATTACTTCACTATACTTTTATTTTACTTCATTGTACTTTTATTTAAATAATTTTACTTTTTTGTACTTTTATTTAAATATTTTTCTTTATTATACTTTTATGTATACAATTGTACTTTATTATAGTTTTATTTAAATAATTTTACTTTATTTAAATTATATAAAACATATCAAGAGGGAGGGACTAAGTAGGCAGTGCTTGATGACGATCCCATTGGAAGAGACACCTGTCAAAAATATTTGATGAAAGGTGCCTCATATACCTCAATCTTATTCTTAGTTATAGGTATAAGAGAGGACTTAGTTATACCAGTAATTACTGTGTGTAAACCTAGGACCAGCATTCTTTATGGAGTAAAAAAAGGAAAACCTAATCTACCTAGAACACTCTCTACTTACACTGTAAAAGGTGTAGCCCCGCTCAAATTAAAAAAATTGATGTCCATTTGTTGCATCTAAACTATTTGACTTCACTGAATCTAAATTAAGTCAATTGTTACAACCTGATTATTTTATTTTGAGATAAACCATATTACTTCACTCAACCCAATCTTAATTCTTCACCTTGATCCAAGTTAAATTCTTTACATTTCAGTTTCAGAACCAAAATAATATATTGAAATTGAACAGAACTAATGTTTTTACATTGTACCAAATTAATATGTTAACATTCACACAAGTTAATTTACTGGCAAAGTGAAATTATATTTTTTACATTTAATTCAACTTCAACTCAAAAATAATTTGCATTTCCCATCTCAAACTATACAACACACTAGACAAGACACTCAACCAACAGGATTGTTTAAAGTCATTTATTCCTCAACAGTAAAAAAGGAAGAAAAAAAAAACATGGCAGCATATTCAGACATAAATAGAAACATGGCTAAGTTGGATTTCAAGCTGTGTTGATTTATTAACCTTACTTTTCTGTTGTAAGCTCAACAGATGCTTTATCTATGCAGATTTTGGAAATAACTTGTGTGCTTATTGATATATTGTTCAAAATGTTAGTTTTCAAAAGTGGTGTACTCATTATTGTTGTGTTCTGTACATACACATCTGAGCTTTAAACTGTGTTTAACTTTAAACTGTGTTTCAACACTTTAAAGAGTGTTGTCTCTCTAAACATCATATTGAAAATACTAAAATCCCAACAAAACTAACAGCCTTAAATGGCAACAGCAATCCATGACAATGACCCTATAATCCTGTACAACCAAGTGCCGCTGAGGTTGTCTACCTCTTAAATAGAAGCCAGCGGCAACTACATGCACAGACAAATATACACTACTGTGCAGTTTTGAGTTCACCACTGAGTTTGCGAATCTTGGAAGTCATCTTGTTGTAACTAAGCTCCATCAGGATCTTCTAAAGGGCCTCAAAGGTGAACCTTAAACCCTGTGGGTATTCCATGTTAAGAGCATAGCAAAGTCCAAAGAGCATTACCACTCCAGCTGCAACAGAAGGCAACTCATTGAGGACTTCCACACCATCAGTGATAATCCCGATGTCTTGGGGCTGCTGTAGAAGGCTTGAATTCTCCCTGAAAACGAAGATGGCCATGATAGTACTCTCCAGCTCCTGCTCGGCTTGATCTTTCTGGGAGACCTGAGGCAAAATACACAAAATAGGCAACCTTCAGGGACAATCATAATGGTTACTAAGCAATGTGTAGACTAGTCTGGCTACTCAATTCTCAGATCTACCATAAACAGTGCTTTTACAGTGTGCACCTGGTCAATATTGAATCCATGGCACAGACTAATTGAAAGCCTGGTGAAAATGTAAAGCCATTCTAGTACATCTGCCAGAGGCCACTGGCAGTCCCTATTTAAGTATGAATACTGGGTGGCTCCTGTCTGGATTCCTATACTCTGAAAATCTGGAAATTCAAACTAGTACATTTATTCTTTTCCACAAATGCTACATAACAGTCTTATTCATAGTGACAGATTCACAAATTACTTTCTATGAGCCACAAATTAATGAACTCATACCACCACAAGAAATGCCATGGACAAAAATTGCACATCAGCAAACCAATACATGACTTCATACAATGACAGTTGCACAAAAGACACATCCTCTTCAGGCTGTAGTTGGTGGTTAATTACATACTGCACATCTTACCTGATCAAGAAACTCCAGGATCGTGGCAGTTTTTGCTTTAGTCGTCCCTGCTTTCTTTCTGAAGATCTTCAGTAGCTGTGGGGAGTGCTTGTCCAGCTGCACCATAAATCTGGACAGGAGTGGAACTACAGTTAGACACAGAAACTCTGCATCAACCTGTACATGAGAAAGTAGTGCGAAATACATTTTTCAAATTGAACAATGTGAAAGAAAAACAAGATTAAACATTATTTTCTCATCTATGGGCTTTAGTATATAAGAAGTTACAAAAGGTATACCTCTTCCATCTGAAATAAAGCTGGCCATCTATCCATGAGGTTCTCGATGGTAGGCTTCTGATCCACAATCTCTTGCCTTCTGAACTGAAAGGTCCTGGCATCTTCTCCCATATGGTTCTCTTATTATTTCTTTTCTTTATTTTGGTCAGGTCTGCATCAGTGGGGTACGCCTTGTTTGCATACGTTTTTGACCTGTTCAATGAGCTCTTCGACCGTGTCTGGCACCCTTGTTAATTCCATCCTCTCAGCACATTTGTCACTCAACAAGACAAGGAGTCAGATGGGAGTTGCCATACTGCTAAGTTGGAGATCAAGTTGTGTTGATGTAGATGCCCTGACAGTCAGTGAAGTTCAGGAAGCTGGCTTGAAAACCTGGATGGCAGGAGAATAATAGGAGAGACAGAGGGTGAGAGAAATTATTACTTCACATTCACAACCACCTTCTCTCGACAGCTTTGAGTTGTAATAAGTAAGGTGTTTCAATGCCCCTTTAAGTTATTCTAATATCACATTGTGTCAGTGCCCCTTTTATACCATCAGTATAAGTGTCCCTCTCTGTTAGTCCACTGTCAGGGTGTTAGTGTCCCTTGTCACAGTTAGTCCATTGTCACATTATGTCAGTGCCTCTAAGTTAGTCCACTGTCACACAGTTTGTCAATGCCCCATTAGAGGTAGAATATGTAATACTTTTAGTAGTTTATTGCCAGAATTCATGCTGCTCATTCACAAATATTACCTTTCTAACAAATACTTACCACCACCACAAAATTCTAAGTATTCATTATGACTGGGAAATTACTCTTTTCATGCATGAAAAGGATGATATTCTCCATGTCTGCCACTTTGAATTTCCAGTATAGACATTTTTAGCTGCAAAACTTACTGTATTCATACTAGTCATACTAGTAAATATTAGTTTATTACTTAGTAAATATTCATGAAAAGATCAAATTTGGAAATAGGAAAAACAGTTGCAATGTGCAGCACCCCATCCACCATACTCTACCTTTAAGTTAGTAGAGTGTCAGTTTAGTGCTGATTTTAAAACATAAGTAGAATGAGTTATATGCTTGTAGAATGCTTTGATGAAAATGCAGACCTTAAATAAAGTTTTTTTTAAAAGTAAAGAAAATGCAGACCTTAAACTTGAATATATCTCTTCAGGGTAATGAAACGCACTCCTCCCACAGTGTAAGCTACCAGAGGATATGGATCAGTCAGTTCATCTGATGTCAAAAGTATTATGTCTTTAGTATGGCTCACTTCAAGTTCAAAGGCCCTATAGTGTTCCCAGTGCCACATTCTCAGCTTCTGAACAATGAAAAAAAGTCTGTCCTTCAGAATCAACATGTGGATGATTTCAGTGTATTCAGGAATCCCTGCAAAAGACCCATGTGTAAGTATCATTCCAGTTCTGCAGCTGAATCCATTGAAAGCAACGTTTTTTGCCAGGCACACACTGTCCACAGTTGGGTGTTTGAGCCGTATAGCCTGTGCAATATCTTCTCTTAACAGTTGAGACAGTTGACACTTCCAAAAGAGGTTTTTGAGGGTACATAAATACCTGCTGTGCCATGTGAAATTGGTGTCGCTCTGCCAAAGACAACAACACACTCTTGAAAGATCTAGTATACCGAACAACTCTTTTAAAAAAAACTGTGCTTGGCTTCATATCTTAAAGTCCAAAGACAGACTAATGGTCCAAATTCACGAATGAGTTGAGGATAATGTTCCAAGAGGTGATGTTTAGGCAGCAGATTGTAGTCTGGGAAAACCTCTTGAAGTCGCACTCAGTGCTCTGAGATCTTGAAATTCAAATACGCAATTGATTCCTCTGTATGAACAGGTGAGACAATAAGCTCCATGATATCTTTTAAATCAGTCAGTATTTTCCATGCAGGTTCATCAGCAGGTACCTTTTGGCTGACAAGGAAGGGGAAAACATTAAGAGACTCCAGTTTTCATGAGAATTGCCTCATATTGTCTTTCGAGATGCAAAGTTCAATGGCACTGGATGGGGACAATTTACTTTGTCAGTCCACTTAAAGGGGAAACCTAGAATAGACTTGTTTAAATGTGCAAGTATAAAGTACTTCTTAGATGTGAAAACAGAAAGACAAGTAGTAAAGTACATTGAGCTGCATGCTTTGCATGAACTGAGATATAAAAATACATTCATCATCATTATCATTATTATTATTATTACAACTACTGCTGTCTTACAATCATCTGAGCCACCACAGCTAATGTTGAAATGACTGCAGACATATGCAACACTGTCCTTGTTTTTTGCTTTAATAGTAATTTGGGTTGAAGAGGGTATCTTCGCTTTTTGGAGCACTCTGCCTCCCACGCTGATCTTGCAGGCCACAGCGACTAAATAATTTCGGTCCCTGAGAATAGCCCACCCACACTGATGGTTGATTGGCTTATTCTGTTGAGAACTCGAATCAGGACGCTTCTGTCTGTCTACCCTGCGACAAAGCCACAGTCGTTATGGCCTGCGCTAAGAACAGGGACACAATTCCAAATGCAACACATGGTCCCTCTCTCTGCACCTCTCCCTCTCCACACCTCCCTCCCGCTCGCTCAATCGTCCATGCGCATTTTACAAGTCGCTAATGAGATGCACGAACTGAACACCAGCATGAGCACTCGGAAACACACCACACCATAGGCCTAAAAATATAATTCATACACAAAGCACCCTTAATTTTCAATGAGCCTCGCTGCTGTAAAACAAACGGAGACTTCACAATCATAGTGCTGCATGGATAAACACACAGGATGAACAAATTGCTAATGGGGTGTAACACGTGATGAGCTAGTCAAGTTCACGGTGTAGCCTAGCTAACCCGTGGTGGAAGAGAAACATGCGTATTACCTTGATTAATTCCAGCTAACAACTACACCCCCACAATGTACAGTTATATACATCATAAAATACGTTGAAGTTCAAAAATTAAACCCGATTTAACACGGCGAAAAATGCCAGCCGAGAACTTCAGCTTGCTAGCCAGGTGAAAGTAACCCACTCTGTTGCATTAATAAACTTATAGGCTTGTTAAAATACGTTTACATCTGTTTTGGTTAGTACTCACCGTACGTCTATTCTTCGATGCAATACAAGTACGACGTTAATCATTCCTTCTTCCCCAAGCCGAAACGGACGGAGCTCTGAAGCACTTCTCTCCAATTTCTCTCCCCGTGCTCCATACAGTGCGCATGCGCAATTCATGTTTGATTCAAATTAAAAATATTATATCCTTATTTCTTTTCTTCCAGTATGATTTGAGAGGAACCAAAACCTTTGTTTTATTTCCTTCAGAATTGTAATTAATTCAGTCTGAATCAAAATTGACACATCAAAATTCAAAAAGGTTGAGTTTCACAATAAAGTCAATAATTTTACAATGTGTTGAATGGTAGTTATTAGCTTGAATGAACAGCTCCATGCTTCACTTTTTACAGTGTACTGTAAACCATCCATCCATCCATTATCTACAGCTTATCCGGGGTCGGTTCGTGGTGGCAGCAGCCTAAGCAGGGAGACCGAGAGTTCCCTCTCCCCAGCCACTTAGTCCAGCCCGTCCGGGGGAACCCCAAGGCGTTCCCATGCCAGCCGAGAAACATAGTCTCTCCAGCGTGTCCTGGGTCTTCCTCTAGGTCTTCTCCCGGTGGGACGTGCCTGGTACACCTAGATATCCTTATCTAGTAGACGAGGCTAGAATCCAGAGTTTACTCATGCTTAGATGCTGTTGAAGACAATTGTCATATTGTTTCTGATGCTGAGTGCTGATTGGTTGGCATAAAATGTTCCCTGCTCAAGTGTGACATCATGGATGACATCACAGAATGGAATCTATAAAAAGAGGATGTTCTGTCCAAGTTTGGGGTTATTCCATCGTATGTGTGTAGAGTAACTTCTTGAGCTGAGGCTAACACCCATTTGGCAGAAGTGCTTTTCAAAATAGCATTATTATCTAGAACCAAGATACAACAGATATTAAACAGCAAAATCCAGAATTTATAATAATGTTAAAGGTAAGACCTCTTACATTCACTAAACGCAGAACTCTGTAGATATGAATTATGAAATCATGACAAGACAAGGACACTTACAGTTGTGTGTCATCTGCATAGCTGTGGAAATAGAGGCCGTGCCTCCTGCTGACACTACTGCATGGATTAAACATGCTCACTAAGTCTTTCTAAAAGAATCTGGCCCACAGCGTCAAAGACAGCACTTGCATCAAGTAGCTGCAGAACTGAAGGCTTGTGGTCATCTAGATTTGTTCTGATATCATTTACTACTAGGTTTGAAACTGCTGGGTGTTAAAATATATTATATTATCTTATATATCTATTAAAACTATTTTAAAATCAGGAGTAATTTACTATGACCAGGATGTCTTCTGAAACTGAACAGACATTGGAAATTGGGTCAATGGAACATATAGATGCCTTCAGTTCTGTTTGTTTAAGTTCAGCATCAACTAGGATAAATGTTCCAACATCACTATCTGAACAAGAATGACATCATAGAACAGTATGGCATCATAGAAAAGCATTACTTCATTAGGTTCTGTTGTGATGTAAGCATTCTAAAATTTCCACACATTCTTCCCCCAGATTCCAACAGAAGGAGCAGCTGGAGTCGTTGTGAGGAGCAAACGTGACAGCTCACAGGAATTCCTCAATCGCCTGCGTTTACACTGCTGTCTGTGTGATGTGATCATCAAAGTGGGAGAGGTTGAATTCAAAGCCCACAAAGTCATCCTTAGTGCACGCAGTGAATATTTCAGGTTGGACAATTTCTCTGCAGCATTTCTATTTCTATGCATCTTTTTCAGGAAGGTTCACTGTGTTTTATTTATCATTTGCAGAATTTTGTTCACCTGCAACACCTCGGGAAGATCTGAAATAGAGACTGAGCTCAACATCCCAAATGTGACTCCAGACATTATGGAGCTTGTCTTGCAGTACATCTACACCTGTGATATTGACATCACATCTGAGAATGCAGGACCTCTTCTGGCTGCTTCCAAATATCTGGGCATCAATGACCTCTTGGACTTCTGCTGCAGCTTCATAGAGAGTCAGCTCACGATTGAGAACTGCATCAACACCTGCAGGTAAGAACAAATGGGGACGATGGAGCAGGTCTGTCACTGTAGAACGTATACTTTGGGAAATTCTCAAACTAAATGATCAGTTATTGCTTGATTTTAAAATGACTAGAACTGTCTAACAACAAAGATGTTACTGGGAACTGAAACGATTATGATTATGAACAGCCACAGTAACTGGTTTGGTGTAGGAGCTTGTTTGTAGTATTCCTCATTAATAATATTCAGAATTCTAAATCTTTATGTTAATTTTCAGCTTGTAATGTAGAACTGCATAAAACAAGTATCCTTAGATGGATAAAAGATATCATGTTTCACCTAAAATGAGAGAAAATCAGAGGGGAAGTACTTTCTGTTTAACTTTTCATTAAAAAATTTGAACAATTCTTCTTTCGGCTGCTCCCTTTAGGGGTCGCCGTAGTGGATCACCAGAAGGGCACAAACTACACCCTTAATGGTTTAAAAAAAAAGAAAAAAATATTGGAACAATTGATATAAAGAAATGTTTTCTTAACGTTACGGACCTTACACACTTGTCTCATATTGTGAGAGTTTGAGTTCACGAGGTCAGCCTCTGAAATTATGTGCTAAAATAGTTGAATAAAAGACTAATTTAATAAGATGAAAAGTGGAGATTGTCCTTAAAGCACTGTTAATCCTGACATAAAGACAATTCAACTTTAATTCTGCTTTTGGTCCATTTTGATCCGCTGCACAGATTTTATCTGAATATTGGAAACTTTGAAATGTTAATTGTGTCTGATTAATCTTAATTCAGAATAACACACTATGTTACAAATGGGTAAATAAAAACAAGTGTTTTAAGAATACTTAAGAAAATAATGAAGACTTCCGTTAGAGAATGTTTCTTATGTTTTTTTAGAAAATCATTTACACTTTTGATCATGTGGGTTCATGGTTTCTCTGTATTTCATATTATTTTCATTTTTTTCTCTCTTTCACTAAGTTAAAAAAGACAGTAAAGACAGTTTAAAAGAATTAAACATTCTTGTGTCTCTGCTTCAGGCTCGCTGATGAGACGCAGTTCTATCCCCTGTATGAACGATCGTTCACCTACCTCCTAGAACATTTTGAGGAGGTTCTACATGAGGCAGAGGATTTCAAAGAACTCAGCCTGAAGGAAGTGTGCAGAATCTTGGAGAACAATAAGCTGAACGTGAAGCAGGAGGAGACCGTGTTTGAAGCTGCAATGAAATGGGTTAAACACGCCCCTGAACCTCGGTCGAGAAACCTTGCAACACTACTGTTGAAGGTACAGCTTCAGCTTCAGCAGCTCAGCAAAAAGTTGAATTCCCTCAAATGGAATTCAAAGGCTACTGAGTTGAAGTTTACTCCCCACCCAGACACTGCAAATTGGTATTGAATTTCATTGACCACTGAGGATTAGGGGCTTAAACCCTTTTCTGCAACCGTAACCCTCTTGAATTTTTATATACATTTGATTGAATTTGATTAGTATCTAATTTTGATATTGATAATTTCATATTGATTAGTATATGTAGGGAGTATGGACGGAGGAAAGGTTCTCCAGTTCTCCATAGCAGTCATAGACTGCTGCTGTGCTTATTTAACTCTAAAAGTGAATGAGGGTTGTGAACATGATTAGCTATCACTAATGAACTTGTGCTGTGTTTTCTGTGTGATTAGGTGCGGCTGGGCCTGATTGATGCTGACTACTTCCATAAGAATATACAGGACAACCCACTGATCAGCACCCAAGAGAAATGTCAGCCCATCATTAATGATGCCCTTCAGATCTTGCTCTACATCTCCGGGAACGATGTGCCTAAGACCAGTATCCTGAGTCCTCTAACTCAGCCCCGGTTACCTCACACAATCATGGTAGCCTCTGGTGGAAATAATCAAACCATTTCTATGAATATCATTGAGGTCTATGACTCAAAGGTTGATCGCTGGCTATTGACTGACTGGGCAGAACAAAACCCAAGATCATATCATGGCACAGTAGTCCTGGATGGATTTTTGTACCACATTGGGGGCTTCAGTGGTAATGATTACCTCAGCACTGTACAAAAGTTCAATCTCGTCACAAAGACCTGGCACCCAGTGGGGCCCATGTATGAATGCCGTTCCCACGTCAGTGTTGTTGTGCTGGATGGACTCATCTATGGTATGGGTGGCTACAATGGCACCCAGAGACTGAGGTCAGCTGAGCGCTACAATCCCAAGACCAATCAGTGGACCATGCTACCACGCATGCATGACCGAAGGAGTAGCGCGAGTGCTGTCACCTTCAACAACAAGGTAAATGAAAACTGTGGAGCTTTAATATCACAGGTGTGTAGAACAGCCTGAAAACACCCTGCAATAAAAAACATCCATGAACTGCTAAAGTCTTAATGCTGTTTTACACGTATATGTAGAAGAACCTTGTACCTTTTATTATTAAGCAG
Source organism: Acestrorhynchus altus (assembly GCA_034509495.1). NCBI lineage: Eukaryota > Metazoa > Chordata > Actinopteri > Characiformes > Acestrorhynchidae > Acestrorhynchus > Acestrorhynchus altus. The sequence goes on along the minus strand of CM067517.1, from coordinate 17,019,641 downwards.
TAATTAGGTTGAATATTATATTTACCATATCACTTTGTTGTGTAACATTTGGCTGACTCTCCTTTCCAGAGCAAATTAATGTGTTTCATGTTCCACATAGAGATGAATGTAGTATTAGGATTCTCACCCAAGGACTGTTATTGGTGCACTGGACAGACTGGGAAATCCAAACCTAGTCTGTTAGCCACTACACTGCTCCAGCCACCTTTTCAACAACACTTGGATGTCTATTTTATTCCGTTATTAAGCAATAACTAATATATAAATAACATATCAAGCCATTGTCTCAAAAATCTCTTTGAGGAGTTGGGAATGGTTTATCACCACATTCTTCATTATAGAGGTTCATCTCTCTGAAATGAAGCATAAATAAGAAAACGAACAAATGAATTTATGGCAGTGGTCTTGCACATTGTAGTGTTCAGAATTTGTCTTCATTCCAGATTTTTATAACTTGCTGTTTTCTCCAGGTCTACATCTTTGGAGGCTACAATGGCATTGATGATCTGAACACGGCCGAGTACTTTAACCCAGATACCACCCAGTGGACCTCTATCATGAACATGAGCATGAAAAAGACTGGACTGCGTGTGGCTGTTTTAGGAAAGCAAATATATGCAGTAAGCTCTCACTATTTCATAAACCAGAATCAGAAATGGACACCTCACCTTCTATTGAAATATTTTCAGTAACAATTTTTTTACAGTTACTTTTCAATTAATTATAATACACAGAATCCATCAATGTGTTTTGCTTGATGAGATCTCCTTTGTGCTGAACCTTTTTTGTCTAAGGATCAGGTTTTTTTTCTAAATAAGAAGTGACTATTTTTGCAAGTATGTTTTTAAATGATGAACTACTACTATATAGTATCCAACAGCTTTTATAAATTATTCAGTAGCTACTGTAAATATTTCAGTAAGTTCTATTGATAATTTGATAACTAGAATAAATGATTCAGTACGGTGCAGCTCCCATTTGGTGATGACAGAGTTGATGCTGTGTGCCTGTTAGTTTACTGACAGGCTGGTTATTAAATCAAAGGCTGCTAAATGTCAGTGAGTGACCTAAAGTTTTAATGGATGGTGTGGACATTAATGTAGTCAAACGTTTCTATAATAAGGACTATAACTCATGCTTTTCTGTGGATAGGTTGGAGGATGTAATAGTTCACTTAGACAGGGGCTGAATTCTGCTGAGTTCTACGATCCACACTGTGACTCCTGGACACCTGTGACCCCTATGAACCAGTCTCGCAGCTATTTTGGTATTGAGGTAAAAAAGACATCCAGCGCCCTGCTACTTAAAATCATTTTACTCTTCATCATTTACATCAATGTAAAACCAGTAATAATGTACTGTTCTTGTTCTTCATCATTCTCTTCTCTCCTTTTAATTTTTGATCCTCCAGGTCCTGAATGGCTTCTTGTATGCTGTAGTTGGCTTTGATGATGTTGGGCCAATAGCCAGCACTGAGTACTATGACAAGAACCACGATAAATGGTATGAATATCAGCTCCTGAACATGGAGCATAAATTGTGATGAACTCCTTTTACTCTAAAGGCCACTGCGCACTGGACAA